>WBNH01010824.1:0-21408 GCA_013401255.1 Urocolius indicus | reverse complement strand
GCCGCCGCCCCGCGCTCCTCACTCCACCTCCCGCCCGCCCCCGCGGCGGCGCTCCAAGCCCCCGCCCGCCCGCCCGCTCTGCCGGGCTCTGCCGGGCTCTGCCGGCTCCTTCCTCCGCGCTGTGCCTCGGGCCCGCCCGCCCGCGCGCGCTCCCTCGCTCGCACACAAAGGGAGGGAGGGAGGGAGGGAGCGAGCGGCGGGCGCGCCCTCGTTCCTCCCCGCGTGAGGGAACAGAGGGAGGCTGGCGGGGAGAGCCCGGCCTGGGGGACGCGCCCCCCGCGCCGGGATCTACCACGCTGTGGCGGGATGCGGGTTTCGGGTCGGGTGATACCATGTCGGGGAAGCGGAGAGGGCGGGGGCCGCCCGCCGCCCGCCGCCGCCCGGTCAACCTCTGGCGGCCGTGAGGGCGGGGAGGTGCAGCGCCCCTGCGGCCGAAGGGCGGCGGGAGGTGCCGAGGGACGGCCACGGGTCCCTTCAGGGGTGCCTGAAGCAGCGCGAGCGCCCGGCGGCCGGCGGTGGGCTCGGCGCCGCTTTGGAAGCCCGGGCGGCTTGGCGCGACTGGGCAGCGCAGCTCCCGGCTGCAGGGAGAGAAAGCTGCGGCAGCTGCCGTGGCTCTGACAGCCGGAAGTAACGGCGGTGCCAAACGCTCCTTTCCCCACCCTCATCCTTTTAAAAACCGTGTTGCTTTTAACCCCTCTCCGGCAGGAGCCCGTTTGCCCCGCGCGGAGACCGGCGTGGCGGCTCTTCCGCGTCCGCGCGGGGCAGCCGGGGCAGCCCGCGCTGTGCTCCCCGCCTTGGCAGGCACCGCGGCTTCCCAAGACCGGGTAAACGGTGACCGTCATCGGTAGCCTGAGGCCGTAGTAACTGCAGTTTTGCAAGCAGTATTGAGTATATCCAGTCCTCTCCTTTGCTAGTCCCAAATAAAAAGCACTGGCTTCAGCCCGTTTAATGGTTAAAGACAGATTATGGATTATTTACTAGTTTCTAGTGTAGATAAAGAGCGTGCAAAATAATTAGGAGAGCTCTTAGTTACCAGTTACTTGATCGCTGTTGTTACCAAATTGCATAACAATTATTTAGAAGTCTAAATACTTCACTCTTGGAAAATAATTGTTTCACTGGTTTATACTCCAATCAATGGTGGAATTAATACCTTTTAGACGTCGCAGCTGACTTTGGCTTAACCAGGAATCACAATACCCAGAACTCTTTTGAATCACAGCTTGATTCAAAATCTATGGTACAGTTTCAAATCGGCCTTAATCATAATTTTGAAATAAAAAGAAATTGTTATTATTGATATTGGTTTTTTTTTTCCTAATACAAAGCAGGAACAAAGTTGTTGAGACTTTCTTCTGTGTTTTCAAACATCACAGATACAATGGCATTTCACAAAGGTGTGCCACTACCAGTCTTTGTTACGCTTGGAAACACCATTTTGAATAAAACTTTAATACTGTAAGAGCAACAAGTGTTTCTTATTTGGAGCATATTTAGGTCTTATCTAGAATGAGGACTGGTTATTTTTCTCCCACGTCCTTGTGAGATAGTCCTTTGTATGTTGTTTATACATTGGGCTGAAACTGCAGGACTTAACCACCACCTTTCAATACACAGGACTACAAGAGAATACTAAGCAAATGTTTATGTTGCAAACCAAAAGTTGAATACAAGATTGCTCAGCAGTTTAAACACTGTGGGCAGAGAATGTTTGGAGAGCCTGGAAGTACGTAGGAGACTCCTGAAAGAAAAGAAAGAGCTCAGGAACAGCATAATTGCAAAGCCCAGAGCAGCCTTAATATGTTTCCAGGAAAGTCTGAGGCATTTTTACTGGGTGCTGACTAGAAGAGGCTTAAGCAGGAAGATACTCATGTGTTTTGAATTCTCCCGTGCTTGAGAAAGCACGAATTGTAATTACAGCTCCTGAAAACAGATTTAATTGTATCAAAGGACTCTTATTTCCTTACAGTTTCTTATCATGACTAGGAAAACATAGAGGTTATTTTAACTAGCCATGCTGCTTTGGAAGGACAGTATTTACCAGGGTCAAAGGTGAGGAAAGACTCTGAGTTGCGTTCTAGGAGAACTGACGTGAAAGAAAAAATAAAATTGTTTACAGAAACAATGACTAAAAAGATCAGAAGAATTTCAGACAAGAAGTCTGGGAAGGTGACGTAGTTATGATTTCATCATAGTGAATAACTGCAATAAAACCTGGGAAGAGTGTCTTACCCATTATTTCTGTGGTGGTGTCCTTGAAGGGTGGTGAAATAATAGTGAGTAAGCAAATGGTTTTCACTAAGCAAGAAACATTGATATTTTGCCATCTAAGCTCATTAAAAACCCAGGAGTTTCAAGAGGAACCTTTGCAGCTCAAAATCTTGGGGAAAAAAGAAATCAGTCTTGCAGTATATGAACTCATTAATCTAATGAACACAGAAGAAGAGAAGAGTGTTTCCAAGGGAAAAAAAATGGAGAACACTTCTGCAAACCCACCTGTTTAAACTGTCATTAAGGTATAAGTTTTATTTCAGTACTCTTTCTGATTACAGAGGCATATATTTGTGACAGGAATCCATTTCAGTGGTCATCAGGGAGTGATTGAGCATTTTCTGAATGGAACAGTGTTCCTGTGCCTACTGATACTCTTGTCTTGGCTTAACTGATTCAAAATTTCTCTCCTGTTGGTACGTAATTTGGCTGTGCTTATGATTTGTGTGCAACATTGACAGAGGGACAACAGACATTCCCTATGAGTACTTTCAAAAGGGTTTCTAAACCAGAACTGAGCAAGGAAAATGACTTCTGGGAAGTCTGGATGCGAGTGTGAAATAGTCCCATAAGAAAGATCCAATAAATATGTAAATAAATGAGCTTAGATAAGGTGTCCTTTCTTAAAGTGGTTTATATTCTTTCAGCTTGTAAGGACAGCATCCTTTCAGACTTCAGTTGAATGCTTCATATAGCTAAAATGGGGCATGTATTTAGTGGTTTGGGTTAATACGCAGCGATTCAGGTGTATTCAATTGCTGATGTTCATTCAAGGTAAACATAAGACACCATGAAGTACACGTTGCACACCAAACAAGTCTGAAACTGATACCATCATGCTGTTAATGTACTTACACCAACTCACAAAAAAATTGGTCTCAAGTTATTTTAGAAACTACAAAACTTGAGCAAGCACTGCTTTGGTTGCAGTCTGGGTGGCTGAGCAAAACCTGGCCACATAAGCCCACTACAATGGTAGAGCTTCCTCTTGCTGCTTTACTGATCCCTACAACTGTCTGGGCAGAACACAGCTGAGAAGGAAAATGTGCCTCCCAAAGCAAGGAGAGCTCAACAGCCAGTATAACAGTTCAACATCGCAAAGCTGGTGATCAGCTGAGCTGAAGAAGTCTGTGTGAAAAAAAAACATGTCCAGCACACGTTGCAAAACTTAATTCTCTGAACTTTTACTCCTTAAAAGTTATCTGCTTCATCCACATTTTAGTTTTATCATGTGATTTGAAATGCAGTCTTACCAAACTTGTATTCAATCTGTTTAATGTGAGTTACATCAGCAGTTTTAAGTAGAACAAGTCAGAGGGTATTTTATACTTTCTCAAAAAATCGGGAATAGAAGGAATAATTAAGCATTCACAGATCCATAGCTATTTCTGTAGATTTTTTTTAAGCCGTATTTTTAGAAAATATTTTTCTATCATTTAGGAGTAATTAAAATGTTCTGGAAGTATTTCAGTCATAGTCAGTATAATTTGAACAGTAATTTTGAATTTTAAATAGAGCACCTACTGTAAGTTTGGTGGGCAATTTTGTGATGTCTATCATTAGCATTAAGGAAGCAATTTGTAATTTTAGAAGACTGTACTTATGTTAAATACAAAACTAAAATAATAAAGTGGTATTTTAAATGCTTTACTTTGTAACACTTCTTCACAAAAATAAAACAGAACTAAAGTTCAAAATGGTATTTAATGGTCAATAACATTTGATCAATGAAGGAAAAAGGTTCAAAACAGATGAGTCATTTGGTAAAGGCAGAGTGGCAATGCCTGTGGACAGGTATGGAATTAAAACCTGCAAGAAAAAAAGCTCAAGGTCTAAACATGATCAGATCTGTGAAGGACATTTCCAAGGCTTAAGGGCTTGACCAGCAAGGCTGTCATACAGTACCATGTGAAATAAGATGGGAAAGATATCCTAGAAGAGTGACAAACAAAAACCATAGAAGAGTGACAAACAAAAACCAGACCATCACTGCTGCAGGAGTTACGGTATGTAATGGCAAACTAGGGCAGATTTTGGAATGGGATTCCCCTAGCAGCTTTCATTTTGTGTAGAACATCCGAAAGATTGTGTAGGATCCGAAAGACTACGAGTGCTGTGGGTGAAGAAATGCTCTAAAGACAGGAGCTAATTAAATTTGACTCAGTTATATTCAAATTTATCTGGATGTGTCAATTGCTCTATTACATGTCAGCAGCACAACAGTGAAAGCCTGAGACGTCATTATGTCTGACTTTGCCATTGTATATGATGATATATATGTTCCATATTTATTTTCATTTCTACAATTAGTGTTCTGTGAAAGTTAGTATCTGCTCCAGGTTTTATTTCTCCTTCTTCAAACTTATTTCCAGCTCATTCAAGAAGCATTTGGTAAAACATATTCTCCCAAGTTATAAAGAAAAAGCCCTTTGGAAAGAGTTGTGCTTACTGGAGGATGAAGTATTTTATAGGCCTAGTATGAAATATGTATCCTATAACTAGCACTTTAATCAAGAAGAAAAATTACAATTAGTACAAATCTTAACAATATTTATTTTTAGTGCAAGTAAGTAAAAAATTATACTGTTGCAAGCTAACTTTAGTTAAAAAAACTATCATACTGAGCAGAGCTATTAACAGGCCATCAATATTCAAGTCTCAAGTTCTCAGCTTGCCTAGTTCTTTCTCATTGCAGTGATACAGCAAACCTTAAACATGTGATATGAAGTAAAATTTTAGAAACAGAAGCAGCTCCGGCAAAGGAGAGCTGCCTTCTCTCATTCCCAAACGTCTCTGTCATGTGAAGCTCCAGGGAAGGACCATTCTGCTCAGTGTGTGTCTTGCTGGATTAAATAAATATTTTCTTTGCTGCTTGTTCACTAAGAGATAGGTCCTGCAAGGATAGTGCTGTCTGCAGAAGGGTAAATTTCATTAATAACTTGTTCCATTACTTCCTTCTACAGCCCACCCAGGATGCTGTTTCCAGAAATGCTGTGAATTAATACCCAGACCGCAATATTCTGGCCACAGAACCACAAATGTGAAATACAGGTTGGCAGAACATTGCTGAAACCTGCATTAGCACAGCCAGCCTGCCAGTACACATTGCTAATCATCTTTACAATCTAAGGAGGGTTCCTTATGTTGCAGCTTCAAGAAGCATTGGAGGCAAAATTAGAAGAATCTCTTAAGCCTTGAGTCTCCAGAATCTCCTAAGCCTTAAGGTAAAATGTTGGCAGTTGAATTTCAAAGTTGCATTGAAAGAGAGGAGTCTTCATTGCCAGGAAGGCTGTCACTTGAGACTTTCCTCACCCTATAAGCTCCATTCTTAGTGTCCAAACTTTCAAAGCCATTTGCTACATTGGCAAATTAATCAAAGAAAAAGAACAGGAGAGGAAAAACATGACCACGTTGCAGAATTGTGTCAAATGGAGGTTTGAGATCATGCTGGGTTTCTCAAGCACAATGAGCAGATTTTTAGTGTGACAATGAGGAAGAGTGTCTTAATACAGGGAGTGTTATTTCACAGAAAGCTGTTGGAATAGAAAAGTTTGTCACAGCATTTTTCAGCCTGATAACTGGAGTACTCATGACCTAGCTTTATAGAATTTACAAGATTTTAGGAAATAAAGTCTGTGGCTATTGTTGATTTGACTGATTTCCAATGTAAGAAAACTTGTGGTGTCATATCCTGTCACAGGTGATCGAGAAACCAATGAGGTGGGGTGTGCTGCTGGACCTAGTACTGACAAATAAGGAGGGTCTGGCTGGGGATGTGAAGGTTGGAGGCAACCTCGGCTGCAGCGGCCACGAGATGGTAGAATTCAAGATCCTGTGTGGAAGAGACAGGACACAAAGCAGGACCGTGACCCTGGATTTCAGGCAAGCCGACTTTGGCTTCTTCAAAGACCTACTTGGACAGGTCTCATGGGATATGATTCTAGAAGATAGAAGTGCCCATGAGAGCTGGTCAATCTTCAAGCACCACTTCCTCCAAGCCCAGGATCAGTGTGTCCCAACACGCAAGCAAGGAGGAAAAGGAGATAGGAGGCCTCCATGGATGAGCAAGGATCTGCTGGGCAACTCAGGCAGAAAGCAGCCATCTGTGAGAGGTAGAAATGGGCTGGTTTCTTAGGAATAGTATAGGAACGTTGCCATGGTGTGCAGGGGTGCAACTAGGAAGGCTAGAGCCCTTCTAGAAATAAATTTAGCCAGAGAAGTTAATGACATTAATAAGGCATTTTTCAAGTACATCAGCAGCAGAAGGATGACGAGGGTGAATGGGCGTCCGCTACTAAATTCAGAGGATGCCCTGGTGACTAAGGATGCAGAGGAGGCTGAGGTACTGAATGCCTTCTTTGCTTCAGTCTTTCCAGCCAAGGCCAGCCCTCGGGAAGTCCAGTCCAGCAAGGATAATAGAATGGCCAGGACAGCAGAGGACTTGCCCTGGGTGGAAGAGGTTAAAGACTTGTTGGCCAAGCTTAAGACTCATAAGTCAACGGGTCCTGATGAGATGCATCTTAGAGTGCTGAGGGAGCTGGCTGATGTGATTGCTAAGACTCTCTCCATCATTTTTGAACAATCATGGAGGACAGGCGAGGTGCCTGAGGACTGGAGAAAGGCCAATGTCACTCCAGTCTGCAAAAAAAGCAGGAAGGACGACCCAGGAAACTACAGGCTGGTCAGCCTCACCTCCATCCCTGGAAAGGTGGTGGAACAACTCATCCTGAATGTTGTCTCTAAACATATGAAGGAAAAGGTGGTTATCAGGTGGAGTCAACATATATTCACCAAGGAGAAATCCTGTTTCACCAACCAGATGCCTTCTATGAGGCTCTAACTGTCGGCTAGATGAAGGGAGACCAGTGGATGTCATCTACCTTGACTTCAGCAAGGCTTTTGACACTGTCTCCCATAATATCCACATCAGAAAGCTCAGGCAGTATGGCATGGATGAGTGGACAGTGAGGTGGGTTGAGAACTGGCTGAATGACAGAGCCCAGAAGGTGGTGATCACAGAATTGAGTTGGAGGCCTGTGGCCAGTGATGTTCCACAGGGATTGGTTCTGGGGCCAGTCTTGTTTAACCTCTTCATCAATGACCTGGATAAGGGGACAGAGTGCGCCTTCAGCAAGTTCGCTGATGACACCAAACTCAGAGGACTTTTATTGGTAGGCTGAACTTTCTAATTCACAGGACCTGAAACCAGATTGGCTGATTTCCTAGGTGTCACAGCTGGAGCTGTTTCAGAATTTGGTTCCTGGGTTTTCTGGCTGCAAAGCTGCCAGCTTGCTTTGCAGTTATTTTTGGAACAGAAGGATGAGAGGCTGTTAATGGTGACTTTTTAATGTAGGAAATAACCACTGAGAGGTAACTACTGAACTGAGGGACCCTCAATTAACCATACTTTAGAAACAAGATGTTTAAAAGATTGCTTCTATATAATTTTTAGTGTTATTTTCACAACCAAGGTCAATGGGCATGTACCCATATAAAACATTTGTTCCTGTGCATTTGTTTAAATAGCGATGTAGTGCTACTAGTGGCCATAAAGCAAGTCACCACCTTCAAAAGATCCTGTTACTACATTTAGTACCTCCTTACACCATGATCCTTAATATTTTCATTAACACTTTAAGCAAGAATATCTTGGGGTTAATCCAAAATAGATTTAAATAACTGAAAGCCCACCTTCTTTCTGAAATTATTATGATTTTGATGAGGTTCATTGAGTAGAGTCCTTAACTACCACGCCATATACTCACTTGGTTTATCTTTGCTTTCAAGCCAGTACTGAGGTGGTGGTTTACCATCACTGTGATATCATCTGTAACAGTGATCTGATGAGTCTACAGCCTTCCACCAGTGCTCAGAGGGCGGGTCTCAAATGTCACAGCACGGGAAGCAAAACCAGGTGCTTTTCAAGTATAGCTGCACTGAATCATAGGAAATAAAAGACAGCTTCACTTTCATTATAGACTTTCTCCATACTGAGGTTTAAACCTCTAATAGCAGAGTTACAGGCTGAGCCTGGAAAGATGTACTTTAATATGGTCATAACAACTGCAGTTTAGGTTACAGAAAAGCTGATTACTGCAGCTTGGTTTAAACATGAAAATAAAACCACAGAGCTGCTCACATGGATGTCTTATGGGATGAGTAGATGAGTACCGCAAAATATCACAAGATGTAACAGGAAGGACAGTAGTATCAACAGAACCTTTGCCTTGAGGTACAGTCTAGCTCTGATGTATTTATTGTAACTATCGCTCTAGATGTATCTTCATATACCAAATATCAGAGAGCTGGAGATCATAGCCTTGTCGTAAAGTGTGATGGCAAAGTAAATTTTCTCTGTTTATAATCACATCTTTCCAAAGACTGGTATCCTAATGAGACTTTGGAAGTGTGTCTCTGCACGCTTAGACTTACCAGCAAAACGCAAAGCCTTGTATGATGTTAATGTGTCCCATTTCCAGACCACACAGCAGCCTTGCATGCCTTTAGAAGGTTTGGAAGCATGTATGTGCACTGGATGATCTTGGCTCTGAGCCTTTCCACCAAGTCATTCCCCACTGCTCAGTCTGACATTCCAAACCACTGAGCATTTTTAAACAACTGCCTGGTTTTTAATATTAGTAATAGTTAGAAAAAATTTCTTGTACCCTGACTCCCGAGTTTCTTCCCAAAATTACTTCTGAGGTGCAGACTAGGCAACATTCAGCCCTGCAGTAACAGCAGCTCAATAACTTGTCTAGTTGTGCTTTAATTGTTTGAAAAATAGGAAGTTTTACTTACTGTTATTTTTCAGCATAGGAAGTTTTACTTACTGTTATTTTTCAGCATTTATTTACTGACACAAAAGGCTCCCCAAAACAGCCTAAAGTTAGAATTTTAAATGAGCAAAAGTTATGCAGGTTAATTTCTGAGTTGTTTTGCTCTCATGGATTTGATCTTTTTTCCCTGTTGTGAGAGCTTTGCACACAAGGGGCGGGGAGGGGATCTCATTTCTATTTACAAATATCTAAATGGTGGATGTCATTATGTTGGGGCATCACTTTTTTCTGTTGTGTATAGTGACAGAACAAGGGGTAATGGAATGAAGCCAGAACACAAAAAGTTCCATTTAAACATAAGGAAAAACTGTTTTACTGGGAGGGTGATGGAGCCCTGGCACAGGCTGCCCAGGGAGGGTGTGGAGTCTCCTTCTCTGGAGGTCTTCAAAACCCACCTGGATGCGTTCCTGTGTGACCTGATCTAGGTGGACCTGCTTTAGCAGAGGGTTGGACTAGATAATTTCTAAAGGTCCCTTCCAACCCTACCATTCTGTGATTCCATTATTCCATGAAAGCTAGAAGAATCAGTTCCATAGCAAAACCCTGGAAAACTATTCAAAAAACAGTATATTTCAAGTGTATGTGAAATACTCAAAAGGCATGTGATGTGGAAAAGAAGATGGATTTAAGTTAATGGCAATATGCCATGCTCTACTAATAAACTAAGTTGATGTACTTACATTCAGTTCATGTTAGGCTTTACAGATGTTCAAAATACGAGCAAGTTAATTCTACTAGAATTAGACTCTGCAGATTTGGTCTCACTATGAAGTGATGCTCCTCTGTGTGACACAGCAACTGAGTTCACAGTCCGGAAACTGAGGCAGGAATGTTGTGCTGGTTATGCTTGCTGTAGATAGTTTCCTTCACGTGTATTTTAGGTGACAGGAATGATCATGGCTCTGCCAACACTGGAACCACACTCCTTATAGAGAAATTTGACCATTCTTTTATGTAGTATAGGGAAGTTTAGAAAAAGTACAGGATGGGAATGCAAGAGTATTTTGTTTAAACTTGTTTGATTGTTACATTGTGATGTATAAAGGGTTTATTAGACGTCACGTGGTGAGAGCTACCTAGATTGTTCATTGCTCTCCTTAGCTTTTTCCTGGGCAATAAAAGCTTGTAATCATAAAAAGTTGGTATTGTGTTGCATCACAAAGGTTTTTTTTTGTACTTTAATACAGACTTGTGTAGTCTGAATATATAATGAAATTGGAAATTCTTTGAGTCATTTCCTCTTTAAAATAAGATACTCTCACTCAAAGCTCCTTCAAACAAGTTCAAAAATACTTAGTGACCCATTTGTCGTGATGATATTCGTGTAAAAAAAAGCCTGTAATTAATCACAACCATGGAATTTGCAACATTTTCTGCATCTTGTAATCTGCCCACTAACCTAACCTCTCTATGGGATACTTCTCATGCTTCAAGGCCTTAGCTAAGCATCAAAAGAAATCAGAAAACATATTTCTTCTTACTTCAAAATTAATGGAATTAGAGACACAAAATAAGAAACTTTCAATTCAGAATGAACTATAAAGAAAAACTTTAATCATCAAAAGAAAAAAAATGTACCATCTCCTCATGGAAGTTTTTTCTATGCATGATTTTGCTGCTTAGGGGAAAAACAGTTATGAAGAACATCTCAGCAAAGGAAAGCATCTAGACACAGACTAGGTTTAAAGTCAATAGGTATATCTGGCTTGTGTTTGCTAGATTTATAGACTATGGAGCAGATCCATAGTCTGTGTAGATAGTAACTCTGAAAATCTATTCAATCCTCTGTTTAATTTAGCAGGTGCAGCCATCAAAGTAACCTCACCACATCTCAGTGAAAATTGTCTTTCTCCAGAACATACTTAAATTTATTGCATAAATTAATTATCTACCCCATAGCTTTGTTGTTTACCAAAATCTGTATTTTATTCTATTCTGGAGGCTTCATTCTATTTTGCAGCATTTCACTAGCCTGTCTAGACCACAATGTGAGGTCATCATCATACCATCTGTTAAACTTGTTTGCATTAGTGCGTCTGCAACTCAGTTCAACTCCAATATTATTAGAGTATCCTAAAAAATGAGGGTAAGTCAGTCCAAATCATACTTCCCAAGCATAGTATACAAGCAATAGATCCATTGTTACAGGTAATATAGCTAGTATTTTGTTATATATTTATTATAGAAGTATTTAGCTGTTTCAAGCTAATTTTGAAATATTTTCATCTGAATTCACATAAAAAATTAGAATACTTGAGTAGCATGAAATTATTTAATTAATAGTTCTGGTACATACGTGGAAAAAATGCCTGTAATCTGAGAATGAATGTCAGAAAAAAAAGCTAAATTTTGATCTTCTGACTCACGTAAGTTTTCCCCTGAATGTTGAACAAGCAGCTCCAAGTTTATCTGGAGAATGGAAAATGTGTTTTGGACAGAAAACTGAAATGTTGTTAATATTTGCAGAGATATAAGTTAGGTCCTCAGAGTTTCTTTCATCTGTATTTTCTTAAATATTATAATTTTGTTGACAGTTGTGGAACTTTGTCTTGTTAGGCTACTTCTCTTAAAGAAAAAAGCATCTTCTCAAACAGTCTCAAACGGCCTTTAATGATAATGGAGCTACCAGGGAAATGCTTGTCTCGGTGGAGATGAAGTGCTAGTTCCAGTACAGGCAACTTGACATGTCATCTGTGTCTGTCTGGAACACCTGTGTCAGGACAGCACAAAAATAGTTGGCTTCAGTGTCCCAGGGAATGGAGAGTAACAGTGCTTGGAGTTGTGAGGTAATGGGAAAGTCTGCACTGCACTGGGTCTCCTTAGCAAGAAAAGCTTGTTGCTTAGCACTGAAATTTCTCCACAAGAGTGTAAGGATGCATATTATATTTGGCCAGCTCAATATCTTTGTTATTATCCCTGTCCTTTGCCTTATCCAATTTAGAAATTATTTCTACGCCTTTCAAGACAGTTGATGCAAAAAGAAAGTTGCCATTTCAGCCATAACATTACAGGACCAGATTATTTTCATGTGTTTTCTCTGAGGTAGGAATATACATTGACTGCCCTGTTGCTAAAACATTTTTTCTTTATCCAAGTTTTGCATTTGAATTGTGTAGAGAGTTGGATAAATATATCCATATTTAAAGAGAAGAAAATTCCCAGATTCTACTAAGTAATCTGTTCATTTCTTTTCTAACAAATCCTATTAGTTCACTTCAAAATACCTTCATCTTCTTAAACTACAGTAATGCCCCTCTGTTCTGAGGGCCAGTGAGAAATGATACCATTTTTGGGAGGCTGTGATTTTCAACTGGCAGGAAATGAATGAAATCAAGGGGAAAAAAATGTTCATTTCGTGCTCATGCTTGGGATAGCGGCTCTGCCAATTGAATGTCATCCACTACTAGCAGATGTGCTATTAAAGGAGATGAATGTTGTTAGCATGTTGCATGGCAGCCAAAGCCAAGTACAAAATGGAGAACTGAGCCTTTCTACTACAAGAATTTGCATATGGAAATGACACATATTTCCAGGTAGTGATAAATATTTTCAAAGTGCTTAAACAGAAGGGCTTGACCAAACTCATTTTATGTTAGTATGCATTAGCATAGCTCTTCATTTCATACATGCTACAGATTTTTTTACTATTACCTTTTTTTTTTTTAACTACTATATTTTACTTATTTGTCTACTATATATATTCGGCTGATACTTCATTTCTTGCTGGTCATATTGCTTTTTGTAAGTGTTTTCTAAGACAGAATGTATTTTGATAACATGATTGCCAGGAAGAGAAAACCTTTTTTTAAAAAAAAATAATTATTACACAACCTGAGTTGAAAAAGCAGTTAAGTCTGGTGAGGACAGATTGAAGAGTGAATTAATAACTATTTTCAAGCATTCATTAATTTGCTAGCTTGAGTTTCTTGCTCTTTTCTTAGTGGATATGGTAATGTGCTTAAAACAGCAAGGGTGATGTAGATTACATTCTATGGAAAACTTTCCAACAGATACAGATTGTGAAGCATGGAACAGATTGTTTAGGGAGATTGTGGGATCTTTACTGTTGGAAATTGTTTAAGAACCTGTAAGACAAACCTCTTTTAAGAGTGTTTTAGACAGATCTAATCTTGTTTGGGACAAAGGATGTATTACCTGACTTCTCTGGGTATCTCCATTCTTAATTTCTGTGAACCCTTTGAGTAGTTCCAATAGTTTCCAACTAATTTCCTACTGTAAACTATCAACTGTAAACTTGGCATAGAGCTGCAGCTATGTTACCAGTAGTAATGTGCTTTATATTGATATTGTAGTAGTACATTTTGCAAGTACATTATACTTAAATTGCCAGGTGCTGTTTGCATGCTATCTGCCATTAGCCTCCTCCCATATCTTGGCCCCATTTTCTTCACTAAATAATGACAGAAGTGTCTGCATCTTTTTAGAGTAGCAAAACCTGTCTTGTCTCTGACTTGAAGTATTCTGATCTTTTGTCTGAAAGGCTTAGTAGCAATAAGACAGTAGTATCAGTGTCCAGTCCTTTTATAGATGTTGGTGTCATGAAAGATTAAATTTTACTGCCCACATTACATTGCAGGTTAGGTTGTGTCTCTCACTTCCTCACTGATCGTAGCCAGAGGAGTTAAGGAAACTGAAGACTAGATTTGTGTGTTTCTATTGAGGCTTTGTAATGAGGGGGATCAAGGAGATGGGGAGACTGAGACAAGGGTTGGTTTAATGACTTTACATTGAAACTTCTACATCTAAATATAATCCTAATTTTGTACAGTAGGACCTTAAAATATTTTACTTTAAGCCTTGACTAAGTTTCAAACCCAATTTATATACTACTTATATGCATATCTGCATAGCTATACACAAACACACCTGTCATTTTAAGTTAACTGTATCAATGGCAATATTTTAAAGTAGTAAATGCAGGCCTGTTAATGGCAGCAGCTATTAGAACATTTTTTGTTATATCAAGGTTTGAAAACATTTACATAGATGCAGTATTTAGAAATAGCCCTGCTTTCTGTCAATCAAATATCTGTGATAAATATTTCTATAAAACTTTAATTTGCTTTATATTTACAAACATATGTGGATAACTCTTTTGTATTCCTTCCCAAATTATGCTACTTGAAACATACTTGATTGCTATGGGTAGCATTTCAGAACAATTTTCATCATTTAAAAAATGTAACATGGGCTAACTCTTGAAATCTTTTTACCCAAAAAGTCTAAGTGGCATCCACAGGAGATTTTCCTGGGTAAAAACCCAAAACACAAAACCTCCAAAACCAACCTCTTTAGAGTTTTGGTTTGTACAATACTGAAACAACCCAGACATCCAACCACTCCTCACAACTAGGTACTTTATCTCTCTTCGAAGTCCAGCTCTGTTCTTTCTCGAATGTTGAATAAATATTTCCTTTCTGTAATATATGAAACCAAGCTGAAATGCTTTGCAGAAAAATAGGTCTGCTTTGGCTGCTTTGTAGCATTCCTGTGATGCAAAACATTCATGTGTCTGATTTAACCAGGCAGGTGAGCCAAACCCAGTGCTGCTGCAGTACAGTCTGTTTTTTTCCCAAAAAAGTCTAAGATACTCTAAACTCATTGCTGAAACTCACTGATCAAGTTTGATTATCTCACTTTCCAATCAGTGCCAAACTGTCTTCTCCAACTTCAAGAAATCCAGTTTTCACCACTCTATATGAACAAAAAGCTGTTGCAAGAGTTACTTGTCCAACCTGTTACTTTGACCATGGCCCTCCTCCACTTTTTCTTCATGGTTTCAGACATATGCTATCTGTTCTCATTGCCTAAGGTCCTAGAGTCCTCTAAAAAGATAGTCCTTCACTGAAGACTGTGACTGACTGTATTCTGATTTCTATCGCATAATTGATTGAATCTCAAGGGAGCAAATGATCCTCACACCCTGTGTGAGACTTTGTAGGCACCCACAAAAAAAACCACCAAACTTGTTTTCTGAAATGCTTACTTTGAACTTACCTGTAACTGTAGTGACTACAGAAACTGGGTAGTAGCTTGGCTATCAAGGCTGACTTATTTCCTTTTTTATTAACTGCCTACATACATTTATCTGCTGGCTCATATTTTGCATCCAGGGTATGCATATATTGTCTCTCAGGGAGAGCTATGAGCCTATCTGAAAGGTGTGGTGAGAAGGCTGCAGGTGGATGTACTAAGTGCTGTTGCTGCAGAAGCATATGCTGCCTTTCAGCAGGGCTTACTGACCCAATGTCACTCCTTTCCAGCTTGTAGCTGGCTTGGATTTCAAAGGTGTGGAGTGTGGAGGAGATTGTTTGCTTCAGCCTGCAAAGTCCTGTGAAGATCACAAAACTCAAGGCAGGGATTATCTGCTTATTCTGTTTACTTGTCAAACTGAGGCTTTGAGATGCTCCAACAGAACATATAATAACTAAAACCAGGGGAATAATAATAGAAAATAGTGCATGTTTTTTTTTTTTTTCTTGGAGAACTATGTTCACATAGGTAAAGATGGAAGGCTCATGATCTGTTTTCAATAATAACAACTATTTATTCCATATTTGCTCAGTGTTTCAACTATCTGCTTAATAACTGAGAAGTTCACTACAAATTGATAAAAGAATGAAGCAATAAAAATTGAGAGGAAAATACTTATCAGTCTCTGCCTGTAGGCAGCTTCTTGTGGCATACTTTCAACCAAAAATAAATTCTTACAAAGGTTTCTATTTCTTAATATCTGTAAGACTGGCGGTGGAATGGTAAAAGAGGTGAGGATAAGACATGAACAAAAAAGGCCTTTATATCCACAGAAAAATTTTGGATGGTTTTCAGTTTTTACTTGAAACCTTTTATGTCTGTAGGAGATTGACATTTTTTTTCTTGAATAATAAAAAATCCATTTTCTAAAGATAAAGGATACACTTTAGAAAAAAACTGTGATTTATGAGAGCAGTGTGCCACTGAAGAATAGCTCTGATAGCAAATATTTGACCAGCTTGAACAAGGACTCTGCTTCTCAAGGGAAACTATTTCTATTTTCAACAGATACTGCTACTTCTTTCCATGTTGCCTACTGGCATAGACAAGAATCACAGATTCCCACTCAAAGCTGGGAGCCTGGATGTACCCCTCCCCAAGACACCGAGCCCTGGAGCTCTGAGTATCTTGAACTTTGCAGCATTTCATTGAAATGGCTGCTATTCAGTTTTTTGTTTCGGAGAAAGAAGAATTGTGATTTTGCTTCCTAACCTAAGTATTGTAGCAATAAAATAATATGTTCCACAAGAGACTCCAGATAAATCTTTCATTAAACAGAGCACTGTAAGACTATTTCATCTAGGATAACATCATTCCTTCAAGGTTTGGGAGATATGTTTTTCTCTTGAAGGATATCATTCATCTCCCTTGCTGTTTTTGCAAAGTGCCCTCTCCCATGGAAAAATATAATTTTACAACTGCTCACTGACGTAGGCAGATGTATCATGGGTTCAAAATGAATTGCAGGCTGAATGCTGTGCTGTTTTGTCTGAAAAGTAGAGTGTAGTAGGCAGACTGTGTGTTCATGTCATAAATTGGATGCAAAGTGGAAGCAAATGAAAAATAAGGAAAATGGGTGGATATAGTAGACTAAAGCAAACAGATTAGTCATTTAGAATGATTACAGTTAGTAGCTCATTTTCTGCTTCCTGCTTCATTCATATTGATTTTTAGGGTGTAAATAAGAGTTACATTTGTTCTAATTTGGAAAGGTTGGGTTTAGTGTGTTTTCAGGCTTCTCTATGTGTAAAAATGAAGAAGAGTGTGAACTGCTGCAACTACGTTTTATTTTGTAGACAAAACCCAAACAATTCTTGGAAACTCTGAGATGAAGGGGAAGTATTCCATGCATTGTATTAACCAGATTGCCATGAATAGTTTCCTCCTTGAAAAAGGCTAAGTTAAAGAGCAAGGTACAACCAAGCTAATTCCTTTCTAATTCTACTTTTGTTGCTAACTGACAAGGGAGAATGAACCCTGTTCAGAAATCTTATTTAAAAGTCCATTCACTTATTAAGTGACAAACAAGGTTTGAAGTAAGACGTGCACTAAATTGGTGGGAAGGCCTGGTGAATGCCCTGGGAAGGAAAAGTTTTCAAGAGCATCAGGATGTCTGGAAGCTCTGTTTGTTGGCCAAAATGTTGAAAATGTTTCTCACCTTGACTTAGCACCCTTACATCCTTATCCCACTTTTTGGGAGGTAGTAAAATTTATGTTATTAAACAAGCAGCAAGTTGCATGACAGATGTGTGTATATGAAAAGAAATGTTTTCTAGGAGTTGTTGAAAAAGCAATCATTTGTGGCTCTTTTTTTCAGTGGTAAGTGCTGCACAATATACACTAAACGTGGAGTAAAATCCTCATACCTCAAACCAGAGCAACTTGTTATAACAAGCTGCTTATGGTACAAAAGATTTTAGAATAAATCGTGTTAATAATTGAAAGGAATTTTAGTCTAATTCTACTTTTGTTGCTAATAGCCAGGCTTTTGTGGTTTAAAAAGTGGGTATTCAGCACATAGAACAAAAGTATGCATGCCCAATTATATAAGAATTAACTTTGCTTTAAGCAGAAGTATTCAAATATAAAGCACATTAGCAAAGAAAAAAAGGTATCATTTTATAACAAATTTCTGACTGTCACAAAGTTTCATAATGAAAAGGAAATAAGGAGAAAAAAAGCACAAAACACAAAAGAATGAGTCAATCTGATCTTATGGTGGCAAATATTCAGAGTGTTGTAATTTATTATAGTATAGCTGAGATTAGAAATTCTCCCACATAGTGCAATAAATTGGCCCAGGACATGAGAAATTTAATTCCAGCTCATTCCATCATGGCCATGTGGTAACTCTGTTGAATTGTGCAAGAAGCTTGCCAAGCATTATGCAATGCACAGTCATACAAAAATCTTTAGTACAGCTGATATTTGATGAGGCAGATTTAATTCAATTAGATATCTTTGCACCTGAGTAGGAGGCAATAGGCACAATCTCATTTCCAAACAGGATGCTGAATAGGGTGGATGACATGTAAGGGTACTGGGCCTGAAAGATTTCTGAATTCTTTTTATGGAATATGAAGTGTAGCCAAGTTAATAATTTAATTTTGTATTATCTTGAGTTAATGGGTTAATTTATTTTGAGACACTCATTGGTACTGAAAAATACACTGTGCACATCTTAGTTGCTTGGTAGGAACTTATTAACATGTAAACAGATTTATCTGAGCACTAAAATGGATATGCTTAAGTGGACTAAGAAGACAAAGGATCACCTGATAAAGATGATGACAGTCATCCTTCAAAAACAATTAGACACTATCGAAGGAAAGGTCACCCACCATTTTAGGTACATGATGGAGCATCAATAATTTATACAAGACAGAACAGTAATAGTTGTAGATGTCAAAAAAGATGCAAATTTGGAGAAAAAGGTACATGCAAAAAGGGAGAACTCAAACTAAAAATAGCACCCACCAGTGGCAACAAAAAATGAATGGGGAAATTTAGAATATATTTTCAGTTATTTACTGGGGTGTGTGGACTTGCTGGATTGGCTAAATTTTCTGGAATCTGCACTAATTTTGCTGCTAACGTATCCCTGAGGAAGGAAACTAAGAGATAGAGATCTGGAAAATCTATACTTGCTGATAACCTGAAGAAGAGAGAGAGAGTGTGCACGTCCTGTGGCCATGTGTCAAAAAAGTCTCAGTTCCTGACAGGTATTTGGATAATAAATTACAATACTTTAATCCACAAGCTAATTTCTATGTAGCCTTTACTTTTATAGGCAGATGGAAAAAGAAGAACTGATGGGATTTGTGGCAAGAAGAACGCTAACCAGGCATTCATTGTGTAACAGATGTCAAACATAGAGTTACTTCTAGGTTATTTTCATCTTAAAGACTGCAGTTATTGACTTAAAGTACTGCTATACTTACAACTTGAAGCTGTTGGACTACAATCTGCGTCAAAGAAAAATGGCATTCTTTGTCTTTCCATTTATAGAAAGATTTAATTATACTTGCAAGGTTCTGACTCTTTTAGAAGCAGAAAACATTTCCAGCTATGTTCCTGAATTCCTGGCTGTGCTGCAGCTGTTTACACAGATCTGCTGCTGCATACCCAGAAGCCAAAATAGCTGAACATGGAGGGATTGTCTGTGTCACCAATACTGGTGTAGGGCTAACTTTCCAAACAGGTCAGCCTTGCTTTTACTCTACAATCCTCCAATGATTCTGAGACATGGAGTGTATCCATCCTTCTCTAGAGTCATTAAAGGATCTTGTATAGCTGTTTGAGAAGTCTTTGTGGACACTGCTAAGACAACTCTCAGGACATCTGCTGGGTCATAACTGTCATACAGGAGCATGGCTGGACATAACCACCAAATTTGAGATCCATCAGGTGCTTGGCACTCCAAACCAGTGGGACAGACATGCACTTAGTTGTTTCTGCTGCATACAGGTACTGCTGGTTAAGAAGCATAGGCTTAAGTTCACGGTATGTCTTTTAAGCCAAGAAAACATTTTCTCTAGATCAGTAGTTATAAGTTTGCTATACAGAATCACTTAAGAACTGCTAAGAACAGAGAATAATCTTTTTCCTCAACTTGTATTACTCATTGTTTAATTTGTGAAGCAGTTGACATGAAAATAAACCTTGATTACTTAAATACACTGATAACCATCTTTTCACTTTGTAACATGACATAAAATATAGCTAGATGTGTTGATTATTGTAGGAGTCAGAAGTAATTTTATTCCATTTGGAGGAAGTAGAAAATAGTTAGAATTAAATTTTTACAGTTTATGAGGTATTTGTGGTACCAATGCCTGTATGGCTTGCTTCATGTCACACCCAAGCACCGCACTGGGACACTAGTTTTAAATGTCAATATAGTTCTGAAAACAATCTGGGTTAACTCCTGAGAAGAAGTTAGACCTTCTTTATTCTTGTGGTTTGCAGTTCTAGAAACAAAACCAGAAATGTATTATGTTGTAACTGGTCGGGCAGACTGGGGATTGATGTGGTTTTGTGGTTTCCTTAGTTGTACCATGAACTAACTAAAATACTGACTAGTCTTCTTGTCACATCATCCTCTGCATTGGTTTTCTTGAGTCATTAGTACACATTACAATATGAAAAGGGAACCTCTTAGACACTAAGTTTTTGTTTGTTTGTTTCATAATTTTATATTATATTTCACTTTTACAGTGGACTTCAAGCTTGTACTGTATGGATAGTTCAAATGTCATTATTGAGCCATAATCCAACATAATTCTTAGAATTATGCTAAAGATTAATCTAAGTGAACAATTTGACAAAACAATAGTTTTTGTGCTATCTTGATTTGAATTTAATGGTGATGATGTCTCTTTATGGCACCGTCCTCATGCAAGTAGGACATCCGAAATAGAAGAAATGGAACTAAATTAAACTTTTATCCTGAGAATCATTTAGTAGAACATATATTACCAGCTGCATGTATCAAAATAAACAAGGAAATAGTAGGTAGCATATTGGAAATTATTCAGTGTTAAATGTACTCCTGGTTGTTGAGAGGGTAGTCTGGGAAAACACCACTAAGGTCTTGTCTGGTTTTATACTTCCCCAGGTATTTGCTGCTAGTGATGGGATAATAGGCTACCACAAACTATTGATCTGAACTAATATGGCTTCTGGGGAGGTGAAAGAGGACTTTAATGTTAAGCTGAAAAAAGAAAAGACTCATGAAGGGAAGTCTGAAGCAAATTCAACTCAAACTCAGCTCCTGGCTTCGGAAACAAAATACAAGATACTTCAGAATGAAACACACATCTATGAATCAATCCAATACTAAAAGAACTTAAGGAAAGAGTTTTAGACAAAAGGTAAAAAAGGAAGCAAAGACACCATATCTATGAAGACATCATAGATATATACTATCATCATGTAGGTAACAATTCTGGCTAGGCTAAGGTTCTGTAGAATGGACCTCCTCCTCCAAAATAATGAGTGTGAGTTAGTAACGTATACAACCAGTTAGAAATGCTAAATATATTTTGTAAAACCTAAGATGTCCCATTCTTGCAAGATATATATACTGCCATGTCAGATTGTGTTTTCAAGAGTAAAATTTCCAATATCACAAGGAAGAGAACATGAAGGAACCAATAAGATTTTGTGAGATTTTGTAGTGGTTTTCTCTGGGCCAGGTTTTGATAGCAGGGGGCTTAAGGCATTGGCTTCTTTAAGCAAAGAGCTG
>WBNH01010809.1:0-10099 GCA_013401255.1 Urocolius indicus | reverse complement strand
GGGTTGGGAGGTGGATTCTGGGGGGTGAGGAGGTTGATTCTGGGGCTCCCAAAGCCACTTCTGAGAGTCACGAGGCCACTTTGGGGCTCAAGAAGCTGCTCCTGGTTGCCAGGAGCAACTTGTGTGGGGCTGTGAGGAGCTGCAGTGACCCCCCCCGTCCCCAGCCCCTGTCTCTGCCTTCCCCAGGCCGAGTTTATTACTTCAACCACATCACCAACGCCAGTCAGTGGGAGCGGCCGAGCGGCGGCAGGAACGGCCCCGGAGAGCCCAGCCGAGTCCGCTGCTCCCATCTGCTGGTCAAACACAACCAGTCCCGCAGACCCTCGTCTTGGAGGCAGGAGAAGATCACCAGGAGCAAAGATGAGGCTCTGGAGCTTATCAATGGCAAGTAAATAAACAGGATAGAGAGAGAGAAGGAGGGGGATGAAGGGGGAAAGGATCTTTCAGGGCAGATTCAGCCCTTGGGGGAGGGGTCAGGGACTGGTTGGAGCAAGAGGTTGGAGCTCAAGGGGTTTTAACTTGGATTTTCCTGGGGCTCAGCCCCTCAGAGAAAGGATTTTGCTGTGGGGACCCCAAGGCAAGTCCCAGCCAAGGGGTTGGAACCAAGAGCTTGGAGCCTAAAGGGTTGGATGGAGCTCAAAGGGGGTTGGATCCAAGGGCAGTTGGATCCAAGGGGTTGGAACTTGGACTTTCCTGGGGCTCAGACCCTCAGAGGAAGGATTTTGCTGAGGGGACCCCAAGGTAGGTCCCAACTAAGGGGTTGGAGCCCAAGGGGTTGGAACCAAGAGCCTGGAGCCTAAAGGGTTGGATGGATCCAAGGGCTTGGAGCTCAAGGGGTTGGATCCAAGGGGAATTGGAGCCAAGGGGTTGGAACTTGGACTTTCCTGAGGCTCAGCCCCTCAGAGGAAGGATTTTGCTGTGGGGACCCCAAGGTAGGTCCCAACCAAGGGGTTGGAGCCCAAGGGGTTGGAACCAAGAGCTTGGAGCCTAAAGGGTTGGATGGATCCAAGGGGGGGTTGGATCCAAGGGGCTGGAACTTGGACTTTCCTGGAGCTCAGACCCTCAGAGGAAAGATTTTGCTGTGGGGACCCCAAGGCAGGTCCCAGCCCCTGTGTCTTTCCCCTCTCTGCTTGTGTTGCTGAGTTCCCAGGGGAGTGTGGTTTGTATTTTCCTTTGTAAATGTGTATTTTCCCTCACTTCTAATTCGGAAATAAAACCATTTCAAGCTGAAACCAAACGTTCCTCAACCATTTCTTTCCACTTGATGCCACTTGAGCCCTTGCCCTGAGCAGCAGCTGAGTCCTCCCCAACCTCTGCTTGAAGTCAGGTCTCTCTTTGGGGTCACCTCATGAGTCTCAGGCTGTTTCCCCCCTCTACCAGCTGCTGTTGAAAGGCTGCTGAAGCCTCTGCATCAGCTCTGAAGGTTCTTCCAGAGCCTCTCTGATGTCTAGAACCTCATTTTTCCAGCTGAAGTGTGATTCCTGCCCTGTGCTGAGCTCTTGAGTGAGAGCCCAGCTCCTCACCCTGGCCTCACACAACACCATGGGAGCCCTGCTCCTCAGCAACCTGCTGTCACGTAGCTCATCCCTTCTGCTGCCCTCAGCCTTTGCTCTTCAGCTCCAGTTCATCTCTGAGCCTGGCTTTGAGGCACTGGGCAACGTCCCAGCTCAGCTCCTGGCTCTGCCATTTACTACCCAGCACACCTAAGGCTTCACCTTCAGCTTTTTCTTGCTTTAAAAGCCCCTCTGGAGTTATTTCTCACCCCATCTTTGTGCCCCCTTTTCCTGCTGCAGCTCTCTGCTGGTGTTTCTCTTCCTTTCTTGCCTTTGGGAAAGGTGTGTGTGGGCTTGGACCTTGCTGGTTCTGATCCTCCTTCCTACTCATGGTGCTTCCTTTTCCCCCTTTCCAGCTCCTCCTTGGCACGTTTCCTTCTCTCACTTCTCTTTCTTCTTGCAGGATTCATCCCAAAGCTCAGCCCTGGAACAAATCCCTTCGCCCAGTAACTCCCCATTTCAGCACCATCCTCTTCCTTTGCTCTCTTTGCCCTTCACTCAGCTTCCCCCACCTCAGGGGGAGGTTCATTCAAACCCAGGCAGTGCCTCTCCTGAGCCAACCCAAGGTCAGCTGGGTGAGGAGAGGGGAAAAAAAGGCTCCTGAGTCCCAACCCAACACAGCCCAGGCTGCAGGTTGATTGTTGTAGCAGAAGTGGCTCCAAACACTCAGCTTTTTTCCCCCCCCACCCCTCTTCAGGTACATTTTGCTCTTGGGTTGGTCTCCTCCAGCATCAAAGCAGGAGCTTTTCATAACCAGCCCCTGTGCTGCTGTGTGACACTTGACTCCAAGCTTTCCTCTAGGGAAAGCCACAGGGAAACCCTTTGGAAGCAGGAGCAGGCAGTTTGGGCTCTGAATGCCAACAGCCTGGCTGCTTTATTGCTTTGGTGTCACCTCAGAGCTGGAGCTGCTGGCTGTGAGGTGTGACAAGTGCTGGGGATGAGCAGCTCTGGCCACTCAACATCCCTCCTGATGATGTGTTTTGTAGCCTGAGCTCTGCTCCAACAGTGAGCAGCCTGTCTGAGCTCCAGCACCTCTCTTTAACCAGTTGCTTTCATTCCCCAATAACCCCTTTTTCATGCTGGTTTGTGCCAGAGGTTTCAGGCTGCAGGGAGTGGGCTGGGTGTGAATCAGCTCATGGAGGTTTCTGCTCAGGCTCTTGAGGGGTGAAGGGAACTCTCAGTGAGTTTATATCCAGGATCACTTCTTCATAACAAACAAAATGAAGCCATCCTCCACCCAGAGGTGATCAACCTCCTCTTCCCATCTCTCTTGGGTAGCTTTTTCTCCTGGCCTGGGCCAGCTGGAGGGAGGAAACCTCCCTGTCCTGAAGGTTTAGTGGCAGCTGATGAAGGGAAACGAAGCTGGAAAGGTAGAAGATTTAACCTGGAGGCTTCAAATGCCTTTGGCTTTGGTCTGGCCGGTGTTAAACTGCAATAGAGGAGCTCATCCAAGAGCTGAGAGGCTGCTTTTTTCCCTTCAATGCTGGAGAACAACCTCCCTCCACTGGTTAAAGGGTGTTTTCCTCCCTGCCTGCAGCCCTCCCAGCTACTTCCTCAGCAAAACCAGGCTGGAGAGTGCTCATTCCCTCATCCTTCACCAGCCCATCCCTCCACATAGAAGCATTGCAGCTGGGAAAGACCTTTTAGGGTCAAATCCAGCCCACAGAATCAAGCTTGGCTCTGGCATTGTGTTTATTTAGGGGCTGAGAGGAACCTCAGCCCAGTTCTCTGTGGTTTAGAGGCTTTGATGTGGGGAGGAGGTGCAGGGGCTCTGTGCAGGACCTGCAGCAGGGAACCAGGAGGGGGGAAACAACCTTTCTTTAGCTCTTCCTTTGCAAGAACATCAGCTGCTTCTCAGTGTTCCTCCCTGCAGGTGGGAGGCTGCTTTGGGTCAGAAATGGAAGGCAGGCAAGGCTCTGTGTTCCCAAAGCTGCCAGGGGAAAGCTCCTGAGGGAGAGAAGGGTTTTGCAAAGGAGGGTGTGAAAGGAGCTGAGGTGGATCTGGGCTGCTTTGGCTTGGCACATGTAGGTTGGGGACCTCTGGGAGCTGCTCAGATGTCAGAGGGGAGGGGGGAGAGGAGTTTGGATTTCATGTGCCTGTGGTACAGGAGAAGCTGGAGGGAGGGAACTGAGAGCCAGAGCTGCCCATCCAGCTCTCACACCAGCACATTTCTGGTGCTAAACTGGGTCTGGAGGAGAGGTGGCACCGGTGACAGCCCCACAGTCACTTTTCTCCAGCTGATTGAGTGGCAGATCTGATCCCATCTCCCAGCTTTTCTCCTTGGGAGGTAACCCAGGGGCTGCAGTGGGCTGGGAGGATCCCCCCTTCCACACACACACACACCAAAAGGCAAAGCAGAGCTGAATATTGCTTAAGTGACCTTTGAAAGAGCTGCCTTTGACTGCTCAGCCTCCTGCTGAGGAGAATCCCCTCCTGAGATCAGCAGCTCATCTCTTCCTCAGCTCCTCTGCTTCAGGGCTGGTGCTTCAGGGCTGGATTGAACAGGAGCTTAAATGGAAATGGGCTGTGATGCCAAGGTGGCCAAAACAAGAACCTCCAAGCAAATGCTTGTGGGGCTCTGAGGGAAATTGAAGTCTTGGCTCTGTGTCTCCATCCAGGAGCTTCCAAAGCCTCCAAGGGGGTGTTTGTGCCCTTCTTGCCCCTGAGATCAAAGCTTAAGGTGTGTGTGTGTGGGGGGGGGGTTGTATTGAAGTGATTGGAATCCAAACCCTGACTGAATTCTTGCCTCTTGTTTCCAGGCTACATCCAGAAGATCAAATCAGGAGAAGAGGAGTTTGAGGCTCTTGCTTCCCAGTTCAGCGACTGCAGCTCTGCAAAAGCAGGAGGGGACCTGGGAGCTTTTGGAAGGGGTGAGTGAAGTGATGCCCATCATTTCCCCAGGGGGATTTCATGCTGGGGCTGGGAGAGGGATGCTGGGGTGGGAGAAGGATGCTGGGACTGGGAGAAGGATGCTGGGGCTGGGAGGAGGATGCTGGGACTGGGAGAAGGATGCTGGGGCTGGGAGGAGGATGCTGGGACTGGGAGAAGGATGCTGGGGCTGGGAGGAGGATGCTGGGACTGGGAGAAGGATGCTGGGGCTGGGAGGAGGATGCTGGGACTGGGAGAAGGATGCTGGGGCTGGGAGGAGGATGCTGGGACTGGGAGAAGGATGCTGGGGCTGGGAGGAGGATGCTGGGACTGGGAGAAGGATGCTGGGGCTGGGAGGAGGATGCTGGGACTGGGAGAAGGATGCTGGGGCTGGGAGGAGGATGCTGGGACTGGGAGAAGGATGCTGGGGCTGGGAGGAGGATGCTGGGACTGGGAGAAGGATGCTGGGGCTGGGAGGAGGATGCTGGGACTGGGAGAAGGATGCTGGGGCTGGGAGGAGGATGCTGGGACTGGGAGAAGGATGCTGGGGCTGGGAGGAGGATGCTGGGACTGGGAGAAGGATGCTGGGGCTGGGAGGAGGATGCTGGGACTGGGAGAAGGATGCTGGGGCTGGGAGGAGGATGCTGGGACTGGGAGAAGGATGCTGGGGCTGGGAGGAGGATGCTGGGACTGGGAGAAGGATGCTGGGGCTGGGAGGAGGATGCTGGGACTGGGAGAAGGATGCTGGGGCTGGGAGGAGGATGCTGGGACTGGGAGAAGGATGCTGGGGCTGGGAGGAGGATGCTGGGACTGGGAGAAGGATGCTGGGGCTGGGAGGAGGATGCTGGGACTGGGAGAAGGATGCTGGGGCTGGGAGGAGGATGCTGGGACTGGGAGAAGGATGCTGGGGCTGGGAGGAGGATGCTGGGACTGGGAGAGGGATGCTGGGACTGCTGGGGGAGGGTTTAGGTGCCAGGCAGCTTGTTCTACAGGACATGGAGCTTGGTGCATGAGGTTAAACCAAAGCCAGGAATGCCACGAGGGTCTGAGCTGGGGCAGAGGGGGCCACCATGTGCAAACACCCCTGGGTCAAACTGAGCCTTTCCCTCTGGAAAAGGCTTTTCCCCAGCTGCACTGAGTGGAAATGCAGCTGCAGAGCTGTGAGCAGGGAGGAAGAAAGAAGGATCAGTCTTGCCAAGGCCAATGCCAGAGCAAAGGACTGAGCCACTCTCACCCTCAGTGGGGAAGGAGCAAGAACGATTTATCTCCCCACTGGAGGTAAAGGGAGAGGTTTCCTCACAGGGTGATGGATCAGGGCAAGGAGCAGAGAGCTGGTGGCTTCATCCTCCTCACTTGAGAGTGGCTGGTGTTGAGAGGAAGAGCCTCTGGAGCCTCTTCTGCTTGGCTTTAAGCAGCTGCTGCTTGCAGTAGCTGCCAGGAGGAGGAGGATGGAGAGCACTGCTGTCATGGGCACAGCCACAGCATCCAAAGGAGGAACCAACAGCTTTTTATAGCCACAAGCTTTTGAATATTTCATTCCAAGAGGGTCAGGAGAGGCTCCTGCTGGCTCTGCTGCTCTTTCAGTGCTGCCTCAAGCCTGCCTTGGTTTTTTTAACCTCACCAAAAACACCTTTTGGAAGGTATTTTGAAGGTTTGTTACAGCTCAGTAGCAGCTGCCTGCCTCAAGCACGTCCTTTCAGACCAGGGTGTTGGGGAGAGGGATCTTGTTTCCCTTCATCTTCCTCCTCTCTAGCCTGAGCCCCCAAAATTCCTTCAGCATCTCCTCACAGCACTTGTGCTCCAGCTCCAGCTTCTTCCATCTCCCTCCCACACCCAGCGTTAACCCTTGAAGTGCTGCATCAGCTCTCGTGGCTTCTCCCACCGTGCTCTTTGGAGTGTGTATGTGAGAGAGGAGGGATTGGGGTGGGGGGGGGTTTATTCTCCCTCTGGCTGCAGCAAAACCCTCTGCAACTGCTGCGAGAGGCAGCTCCCACTAGATGGCACCGGAGCCCTTTGTGGCTCTCACTCCATCCCCCTCCCTCCACCTACTATCCCTTTCCTGCCTCTTCGGGCTTTGATTTTGGGGCTGTTGTGTTTCCTGGGCTGCAAATGTACTCGGTTGGAACTCGGAGCATCGGTTTCCTCCGGAGGTGAAGTGATTTCAACCGTTTCCATTTGCCTCCCTTGCAAAGCTTTGTGTGGTGGCTTCTTAACCTCAGCTTGAGGGCAAGATTTGCCAGGTCCTCATGGAAAAGAACTCCCTCCCCACCCCACTCCCTAAAGGAAAAGGCAGATCTGCCCAGCACTGGCTTTGTAAAGCAGAGCTGGGTGAGCTGCTCACCCCCTCCTGCAGCCCTTGAGGATGGCAGAAGCAAAGCCACAAGGCCTGAGGTCAGTCACTTCAGTCACAAAGCACAAGGTGATGCTGAGAGGAAGGAGCTGGGGCATCTCCCTGCCTGGCTGGGGAAAGGATGAGAGGTGTGGGGATGAGCCACACAGCTTCTAGAGGTGCTGTTGGGGGAGATGGGGATGAGTTTTGGGAGTGACTGGGCTTGGGAAGCTCCGGGTGGCTCTCTGCAGCCCCTTCCCAACATACTCCAGAGCCCTGGGAGCTCAAAGGCTGCTGCCCAAAAGCTCTCTGCAGCCCCTTCCCAACATACTCCAGAGCCTTGGGAGCTCAAAGGCTGCTGCCCAAAAGCTCTTTGCAGCCCCTTCCCAACATGCTCCAGAGCCCCGGGAGCTCAGAGATATCAACCTACAGGAGATTTGGGTTGAGATTCCTCCTCCTCCTCCTCCCTGCAGCACCTTCTGCTCCTGAGGGTCCTTCCCCACAGCACCTTTGACTCATCTCCTTGCAGCTCAGTGACTTGGAGACGGTTGTGCTGGAGGTTTGCCCAGTGGCAGGGCTTGATGGGCACCCAGCGAGGCTGCAGCAGAGCACATTCCCTCTCCTTACTGCACCTGAAGGAGCAGACACGTGTGAATTGAGTTGTTTCCAACCCTCTTCTGAAGAAGGAGATGATAACAAACACAGACACACACACACACACACCCCCCCCCCACACTCCATCCCCCTGCAAAGCTGTTAATTGCTGCCTTTGTTGTTTGCCTTTGGAAGCCCAAAGCTCGGGAGGAGGGACCCAACGTTCCTGGCTGAGCTTTTAATTGTCTTTGTGTGTGTTTTGTTCCCTGCAGGTCAGATGCAGAAGCCTTTTGAAGATGCCTCTTTTGCTCTGAGGGCTGGTGAGATGAGCGGCCCCGTGTTCACAGAGTCAGGGATCCACATCATCCTGCGCACGGAGTGAAAGTGCCTTGGGCCAGGGAAAGAGGGAAGAAGGGAGGGGGGGAAAGAAAGTCACAAGCCAACAACAACAAAGAAACCAACCAAAAACCTACTTCCAAGCCTGCACACACCTCCCCACTGAACTCCACAGCCACTCTCAGACCTTTTGAAAGCCCAACACCAAGCAGCTCGTTCCACACCCCAGTCCCATTCCCCTGACACACGGGGTGTCCCACAGGCAGCCGAGGTTTGAGGACACCTGCCCAAAAGGAGTCAGGAGCAAGAGAGGATGTTCCAAACAGCACCTCTGGCACGTTTCCCAGCTGCCCTGTGAGCTGTGTGGACACATCTTCCTTCCCCTTCCTCCCAAAGCTCAGTGCTAAGGGTCACCCTCCAGTGCTTCCCCCCANCCCCCCCCCCAAACCCCTTAGCGCCCCCCCCCCCCCCCAAGTATTTATTGCTGGAGCTGATTTGGGAACTGGTGCTACTACACGATACCCCTTTCCCTACCCTTTCCCCCCAAGCCCTTTCTCTCTCTGCATGGTTGTTTCAACACCTTTTTCCAGGAACCAAGGGGCTTTTGTTGGTTTTTTTTGGCTCTGCAGCCCCCAAGGCCTGGCTTTTGCACAACTGCTTTCCTAAAACCACCCACAACCCTGCCCTGGGTTTTCTCCATCCCAACCCTCTTCCCTCTCTCGCTGCTTCCAGTTCTCTCACTTTCGGGTTCTGAACACAAGTGAGAGATAAAGAAGCTGATGGCCAGTAACTCCCACAGCAGCCAGGTCAGGCTGTAGCCACCCTGAGCCCTGTCTCACTCCTCTGTGCTGCCCTGCAGGGCTGGGCTCTCACAGTGAGGGGGGTGTGTGTGTGTGTGTGTATATGTATATGTAGAGGGGAGAGAGAGATCACTTTTGGGAGGCTGTTTGGGGTGGTTTTTAGGGGGAGGAGATGGGAGGTGTTTCTGTTTCTTTTCCCCTCAAGTTCCTCTCCACCCACCTGTGGTTTGAACCCTGGGAGTTGTTGTTTCCCAGCTTTGCTTCTGTTGAGTGAAAGGGATAAGGGGTGGAAGCCTGGAAGCACCCCCCCCCCTCCCCAAACACAAAGCAGCTGTGTAGTTCCAGTTCTCTGAAGCTGAAAATAAAGCCCTCTCCCATGAAACCTTGCCCAGCTTTGATGGTTCTTCCTCCCTTTAACCTCCAGAGAGCTCAGTGGCTTCACCTTAACCACCCCCTGCTCTGGCTGCTGGTGCCTTTGGTTGAAGCCCAGAGAGATGGAAAAGGTGGATGTGTGGTGGCAGGGAAAAGCTTTCCCCACTCTTTCCCAAGCTCCAGGTGAATATTGTTCCTTCTCTTTTGCTGCTCTCTGTGTGTTTGTGTGTGTGTGTCCAGCTGGTGCTTCATTTCCCAAGAGCTGCTGAAGCCCTGCAACCAGAGGGTGAGCTGGGAGAAGGTAAAATCCCCTCTGTCTGTCTGTGTGTGTGTGTGTGTGGACTTCAGAGGGGATAAAACTGCCTCAGGTAAACTCTGTGGTGTCAGGAAAGTGAGAGCCAAGGTAAACAGAGGCAAAAGGTGATGTGAGAGCTGCCTGGAAATGGGCTGAAACAGCCCCAGCAGCAGCAGCCCAGGGGCTCCAAGGGCTGCAGAACCTTTGCTCTCCACTCCCCAGGGCTGGGGGGGGGGAAACACCTCTGAGCACAAGTGAAAGGTTGCTGAGGCGGCTGTGGCCATGAGAAGGGGAAGGGTGAGTGCTTTGGGGGGGGAGTTTAGGGGGAGTTTACCACAGCTACCTCAGGATTTAGGTTCAGCTCTGCCCAAAGCCCATCAAAACACCCCCAGTCCCGTTTATATCTCTGCAGTGGTCACAACCAGCAGCTGCTTTGGACTCCTGCCCTTTCCCTGGGGAACAGGCAGGGCTGGGATTTGGGTCCCTTCCTGTGCTCCCTGAGCCAGGGGAAGCTGCTTTAGGGCTGGAGCAGCTCCAGAGGTTCCTTCCCACCCCCACCAGTGTGTGATTCTCTGGTTCCACTGGCACAGGAGGAAAAACTCCTGGCCCAGGCTGCCCAGGGAGGGTTGTGGAGGCTCCTTCCTTGGGGGGCTTCAACACCCCTCCTGTNAGCAGCCCTGCAGGTCCCTTCCAGCCCCCAGCACGCTGTGATGCTGCAGAGCTGAGCTCGGAGGCTGCAGCCGGCACCTCTAGGTGTAGCTGGCGAGCTGTCGGACCAAACCCAAAGCAGACGCATCTCCCCTTCCCCTCTCCTCCCTTCCCTTTCCCATCCCCTCCTCTGGCTTTTGCAGCCAACAGCTCTGCAAACGGAACCTTCGCTGCAGCAGCGGCTGGGGCTTCATTTGCCGTGTTTTCCTCCCCACGGGTCATTGCTGGGGCTGGGAGAAGGATG
>WBNH01010807.1:0-36832 GCA_013401255.1 Urocolius indicus | reverse complement strand
TTTTTTTTTTTGCAGCTAGTACAGATAGGTATCCCACTAGTGTGGGCTGTCGTCACAGGAAGTAAGGAATGAAGTCAAGCCTGAGCATATAAACTCCTTGATATTTATTTGCTTATGTTCTGTGGTGCTGCTGCTTGCACTGACAGTCAGAGCCGTCTGAGCAGATGATTAAAACGTAACAACAAGCCTATCGTGCTAGGTGAAAAAAGACTCAAGGATGCGGTAACAGTGAGGCTTCATTCCAGTAAGATTAGGAATAACAGATTTTATTTCAGTGTATGAGAGAATGCCTGTGTTAATGCCATTTTATTTATATATACTTAGTTTGGTAATTGAGACAACCTAAAAGTGATATTTCAGTTTTATTACAAACTTAGACTACTGTGTGGTGATAGGATTTTCATCACTTTTTCCAGTTGTGTTACTGTAGCACTGGGTTAATGAAAAGCTTTTATGTAATAATTAGGAGAATACTGCCGTTGCTCTTCAACTTAGAAGTTGAAGTTGTTTGAAAAAACTTACTGTGTTTGAATGCCTGTCTTGCACTAATTGGATACTCATATGCAGGGTATTGAGATGGATCATGTATGATGGTTTTTGCCAGTGACACATCTTTGCTTACAGGCTTCTTATTTAAGACTGAAGTAAAAAACAAGTGAAGAAACTTGAAAATAATATCAGGTTTTCGCTGCAGCTAAGAGATACGTACAGAACTGATAACTAGTTTTAAAAATCTTCTGATAAGTTTTTCTCCAATGTAAGATCTCAGCTTTTGTTGTTTCCAACATAGAATTAAGCTTACGGTAAATTACTGATCATTTGCAAAATGAATGCAGTATGCAGTTTAACCTATCGTAGAGGCAAATATTTAATTTTTCATTCAACCTTTCTGCTAATGTGCAATGCATACCATGACACAAGATCAAACGGCAGTCAGTTCCATCAGAACCAATTTCATTTTTAAAAGTTAGCAAACCCCTATTTTTCCATCACTGAGTTCATTTGGTAAGCACAAACATAAAATGACACTGTCATAAAATGACATCTTTGAGCATGAGTAGATTACTTTCTAATTGCTGTCATCGTTTGGGTGCTTCTTTGTGTGTCATGTCATGAAAAAAAAATTACTGATAGTTAAATGATCAGCTGCATCTTCATGTTGTTATGATGTAGTCAGTGTTTCTTCCCATGTATTGTGAACCTCATTGTGGAATGTTTGAAATGAGAAACATACTTACCTGTAATATACTACTTTTCCTCAAGGTGAGAACTCTTAGGTTTTGTGTCATGTAGTTTTGCTAAAATTAAACTTAAAATGGACAGAAGCAAATAGAAGTTCACTTGTAAGCATTAAGTAGTAACTGTGACATTTCAGGGTGTGTAGTTAGTCTATTTATTTATTTAGTGTCTTGTCCTAAAAGAAGGTAAAACTAGTTCACAATCACAATTCCATTAAGCAGTTTATAGAAGTACACTCTAGATGACTGATTTTTTAAACCAAGAGTTTGCTAGAGGTAACTAGTATTTCTTGAGGCCTAATTTCAATATTGTTCTGTTTTGGTTTATTGTAGGTGAAAGGATACATGTTCACTTCAAGCAGAAAAAAGCATGTTCCCAAACTCCTCCAACTTGATTCGTCCACCCTTCTCTCCAAAACAGCAACAGCAGAGTCATGGCTTCAATAAGCTTCCTCTAAATACACCATTCACTGTTCTCACTCACAGGCATATTATTGATACTCATCTTAGTTTTCAGAATGCAGTGTAAGTACGTTAAGACTTGATGGTGGGGATTGAGTTGAAAAGGAGAGTAAACGGTCTTTTGAAAGAAGTGTTTCTGTTTATGGAAGATTTTTTCCACTGTTTCAAACATTAAACTTTAAGAATTAAGAAGGTGTCATGTGTAAAGCAGAGCTGTATTATTTCTGTTGATGACCTGCAAGTTTTAATGCTCTACTACATTGCACATAATGCGTGAGATACTATTGCAATGATGAGAGTTAATAATCCACTGTTCAATTTTAAAGATCTTCAATTGAATTTGTTTACTGAGGAAAACAGGGAGGACATGAGAAGGGCAAGAAACATTTATTCTTGGGGCTAGATTTGAAGACACCATGGTGTTCTTAAGGCTCTGAAATTTAATTGTACCTGAAGTTAATTTGTTTGCTAAACTCTTCCTACACGTGTGCTGCGAAGAACAAATATTTGGTTTTTAAAGAAAAAATACATTATCTACAGAAACATTGCTTAATTTTGGATAGAAAAGACATGTATTACTTCTAAGAAAAAAATGACAGGACTTGTTGAGTTTAATACTCACCTAAGAAAATCTACCAACACATCAAAAGCATCTTAGTTGTCATGTGAATAACAGTTTTGACCTATGGTCTTTGCAGGACTGTTTTGAATGGGAGCGTTGCTACTGTTCCAGTTGCTACATTGCCATCAATGACTTATGGAAATGGTAGTCCAGCACATAGATCTGATGCCCCTGTCTTGTTCCAAGGAAGAAAGTAAGTACTTTTGTGTGTATGTGTGATTAATTCAGATTCTGTACCCATCGTGAAGCTTGTCTAATACTGTTTCTTGTGCAACTTGAATTTTGTTAGAAATTGCAGTACTGAATAAAACGTTTTTTGATGAAACAGGATACATCATGTCTTTTTAAAGTGTTAATGTATCTGTGTTTGAGAATTTTAATAGCTCGGAGTGACTTGGTGAAGTCACTAAGCAGTGATTTAGTGATTGTAGCAACTATTATGTAGCTTTTCTCTTCCAGCACCTGTAGCCGTACAGAACTGTGATACATGTGCTCAATACAAAAACATATTGTAGGCTGTGTGCACTTGACTACAAGGGATTGTGTAAAAAAAAAAAAAAAATTTCTTAATTATGCTTTATTCCTTATTTCTTAATTAAACCTTGCTTTACTTTTCAAATACAAAGATTCTGGCATATACATTATTCTTTAAAGAGGGATTTTACGGAAAATAATGTGTCTACTTTTCAAAAAACTAAACTTACTGGAATTCATGTAACTTCCTTGATTACATTAATTGCATCAAAAGGAAGAGTTTTGGATGAATATATGGGGTTTCTGTAACATTTAAAAAAAAAAAAATCACTCTCCTTATCAGTTCAGAAATAGTAGATGGTACATGTAATAATTTTGTGAATCAGCTGACAGAGAAGAAGCTTTATGTAATCCACCTACAAAAGTATTTCCTGAATGTTATTCCAGATTTAACAGATGAGAAAATATGTACAATTAAATATATGGTATTAAGTTTTAGTTGAGTATGTAACTGTCACATGAACTAAGAATCATAGAATCATAGAAAGAGATGCCAACTGTAAGTTCCCTGTATCTCTTCAAATATATTCGCATTACTGTGACTAGTGAGTTAACGGGGAGATAGACTAGTGTTTGAAAATGAGGCATGAAGTTTATGACCGATGTAGCTTAATACAACCATTGGTTCACTTTGTTAAAGTAACAGTGTTTCTTTTTTCTTTGGCCAAGATTACACAGTTTACTGTCTGTGTAATATAAGACACTGACGAATGCTACATTTGGAATGGTTATTGTGATGTTTCTTTTTCTCCCCTCACCACTACTGAATTTATTCAGAACTCAGGAAACTTCTCACTGCACTTACTGATTTAAAAGTACCTTTACATAATCTGTATGTATCTTAAAAAAAAAAGTTTTGTGTCACCAAACTAGTATGACCAACTTTTCAAGATGTTGTGTTTGACTGAACTTGTCATTTAGGTTTCAGTTGATTAACACAGGCACTTGTAAAGCAATTGCATCAATTCACTGTAAGGGCAGCTGCACTTCTGCAGTTGTGTCTTTTTTCCCATTCCAGGTTTCTTTCATGTAATGTGTAGGGCGGACACACCTTTTGTTCTGTAGAATATTTGCTTTCAATGAAATAGTTACATAATTAAGTGTAAGTATTTGTAGCAACTGTCTTAATCATAGTTTGAAGCTTGCAAAATAGAGGAATTACTGCCTCTTTCTTGTTTTCTGTTGTATTTTTATTTTTATTTTTTAGGAGACCAAGTGGACAAAGTGATCCACCTGATGTCAAACGGCAGCGGTTTCATTCGCATTATTCAGAAGTAGTGCCTTTACCGGAAGAACGTAGATATTCTTTCCTGGTATCAGCTCAGTCTCCACCATTCCCTAAATATTGTGTACCAAATTTAACTGCACACATCTCTCCACTACAAGAAACTTTATTTCCAGACCTTCCAGAAACCACGCTCCCTGTGGCCAAAGATGAGGTAATATCTTCCCATGCCTGTGCTCTTTACCTGCTTTTGAAGTAGGCAGGGTCCAATGGTGCTGTGGGAGATCACAAGAACTTCTTCGAAGTTCTTTGACAATGTCATGAGGTCTCTATCGCTGAGCTGTCATCAGAAGGAATATTAATACCTGTAGCTGCTGCTGTGGTCCTGTATAGCCTATTTGTGTGTGTCTGAGTTTGGAGCATTTTTGAGAGGTAGGGATCTAATTTGCTTCTGTTGTTCGATTGCCATACTAAAGCCAAGAAACCTACATACCTGCTCCAAGAAGTAGAAATTGGAGGAGTGGTCCGTTTGTCACATGATTTGGGGCAGGGAGAATCCTGATTTAAAAAAATCCTCCATCCTAGTAACGCGAGAAGCCCATTCTGGCTAAATACAGTATTGGCCCTGTAAAGATGTCCTCTGCTTTTCTTCTGAAGCCGGTGAAAGTTACTGTTCTAGTGTGCCATCTTCAGATGGACAGTAGAGTTCGAACTGTGCTTTTTGTTCTTTTTTTAATTAAAAAAACCCTGAAACCATGTGGCTGATCAGTCTTCTTCCTTGATAGACATCGGCATGACAGCACATTAGTGTAAATATGTGAATTGATTATGGCATATGACTATGTTGTGAAAGAGAAACAGTTAATACTTCCTTCTACCAAAGGTATGACTACCTTTAATAGCTCATGGGGAATAAAAACCAGTAAGCTAAGTTTAATCAAAGTCAGTAGAAGATATGTCTGATCTTTCATTGCTTATTCTCTGGAAGGCTGCAGGTACTGATGAGGCAAAAATTTTCTGTGGATGGACAGTTTATAACAGATTGAACAAATCTGGATTTTAAAAGTTAGCAGAAAGGTCTTCCAGGCAGTTGTTCAATCTGAATTCAAGTGCAGTAAAACTCCAGACCATGGAATTGGTTATGCAAAATGATGCTAGATTTTAATTTATTTTTTATGCAGTCTTCCATGTTTCGTGTAACTGCATCTCTGGCAAGAAGGAGTGTTCACTTCTCTGTATCTTTACTTTTTGAATGTGTGTGTCAAGTTAAGTCAGCAGGTTTTGGAGTTGTTTGAAGCATGTCAGCAACAGACCTGTGATTTGGAGAGGAAAGAGCTTTGCAGAACAGAACTCCAGAGGGAAATTCAGCAAATTTTTCCACGTATGTGTTGAATTTGATTACTTAATATCAGTTTAAATATTCTTCGTATTCACAGTTCTTCCTTCCTCTTATGATATGTCACATTAGTTTTTATTCTGTGATTCTTGTGTTACAGACAGCAGACTCTTTTTGGTTGGGTCCTCACTGAATGGATTTGGCACTCGTAGCAGTGATGGTGACTTGTGTCTGGTGATTAAAGAACAACCAGTAAGTAATTTAAAACATACGTAGTTAAAACAAAGTCTTTTTTTAAAATGTGTGTGCTTTTGTAAGGCTGGATTATAAAATGAGGAACAAATGGTCAAATCCCATTGATTTAATAACATAATTTTGCACTCATAATAGCTATGAACTGTGGGCCCACTATTGCTGCAAACATTAATTTAATCCTATAAATACTTTAACCCAAAAAACCACTTGAAAAGTAGGCATTATCTTCACTCCATAAGTGAAAAATAACAGCTAAGGAGAAGTAAATTGCCCATAATCTTGAAGAAAATTGTTTAGGAACTCTTAACTCATTTTAGGTACAGGAACAACTTTTATTAAGTAACTTTCTGAAAAAAATCGTTACTCAGGTTCATAGGCACCAATTTTAGTGAGAAGGCATATGAAGGAATTTTATATGTAAAATACGTGAAGTATTTCTAGAGAGATGTTTATGAGCAGAATTTACGTTGAGAGAAAATAAGTATCAGAAAAAGAGCTCTACTTAATAATTTTGAAAGAATTGAAGCACTGTTGAAAAGGAAGTGAAGGACGTTTTTGTCTAAGAGGGGCTAGATTTTTATCAGGCTCCTTGATTTGTGCCTATCTCATGGTTACTTTGCATATTGAATATGAATTGTTCTGTGGCTTTTGCTGCACTGAATGTATGTAGGCTGTGGAATATGTTGGTATACATGTTCATGTCTTATTCTGAGAATTAATTTCATTAAAAAAGTAAAGCATGCTTATTTGGAATATCTAAATGAGAGATAACATTTATTTTTAATATTATATTTCAGGTAAATCAGAAGACTGAGGCAAGGCATATACTCAGCTTAGTCCATAAACACTTCAGCACCAAACTTTGTAAGTTCCTGGCTGTGGTGAGGTAGTAAATTATTATCAATTCTGGAAGAAAGTATTAATGCACAGTTGTAACTAAATTATGTAATTGCATCTTGTCTACCTTCTAATCAGAGCATTGTTTGGAGAAAATATATGGTAATGTTACCTATCTTGTTGCTGATGGATAATAAATTAGAAAAAATGTAGCAGTTGCCTTGCAAATTAAGTGAACTTGAAGAATGAGTAGCATCTAGAATGGCTTTTGAATTGCAGACTAGCGTTGGCTGGGAGGGAAGTAGATTTCAGTTCGGGAAACTCTTGTTAGTGAACTCTTATTACTCTTTTTTATTTCAATGCTTTCCTGAGGATGATACTCTTCTAAGAATTGTAAACTAAGATGTCATTCATAGTACACTGTGTAGAATTTTTTTTTTTTGAGAGGAATGTTTGATACAAGAGAAATAGTTAATTTAGGTGCCTAGTAAGAAAATACTACATGTTGATGGGAGCAACACATGTAGGAGAAAGAGGTCAGTTTATATTTCTTATAAGTTGCTGTTTAGACTCCACTCGAAGAATTCACATGGACAGTTCTTAAACATGAAAGCCTCTTACTTCAAAGAGGCTTCTGTGCTGTCCTTTGATCCCTGCTTTTCAAATGTGTGATACATTTTTTGATACCATTCCTTACATTGCTGTTCTGAACAATCCTGCAATGGTAGAAGAAACAAAGCATAAATATAAATGCAGACTTCAAAATTTCTTCATTGGCAAGAATGTATATTCAGATTTCAACAGCTCTCTTGGAGAGACTTGAGAGATCCATCGCAGAATAGCATCAGATTTTTAATGGTATATTACTGTTGTATATTGATGTTTGCATAAGGAGTCTATAACTTAGTCTGGGTTTGCCTAGAATTCAAGTAATTCTAGTGCTTTCTAGGAACTGCAGTTACAGTGATTAAAATAGTCATGTTTTCATGAATCAGAAAGGAAACATCTAAATAAACTATCCACTCTCTTTTTCAAGAGGCAGTGTCCTGTAACAGACCTTTAAACAAATTCATGTTTGTTTGCAAGAGAATATGATTAACAGAAGATGTGATGTTCATGTGGGAGCTACCTCTGAAGGCTTTTGAGCCATTGTTGTTTTTGTTTAATAAAAATGTTCTTTGAAAGATGAGGTAGGACAAAACACTGCTGATATTACTGTTCCTGTCACACTGCCTTAATTGTGGTATATAGACCTCTTATACCATCTCTTCACAATCTTAAAACCTTAACATCCCTATGGACATGAATTCCTGTACTTAACCATCTGTCTGTGTGGCTGTGTGCGTATGTTCTGTGGACAGAATTAGTAGACAAAAGTTGTTTGAAAATGTTTGCCTGATTAAAAATGAAAGGCTGTGGCATATGGGTGTTTCCATTTGGATTTAGTTCATTTACAAACTGTCGCTCAACTATGCTAAGGTTCAGTACTTCTAAAGCAAGGGGATTGGTTGCCCAGTCGTTTTAATTAAAGCCTATTTAAGCAAATTGCTGTCATCCAAAATTTCAAAATAGCTTGAATATTGGCATTGGTTGGGAGTGAGGAGGGAGTTCTCCAGGAGCAGATTTCGGAAGCTGATAGATTCATATGCTTTTTCTTTGTCTCTGGGTAAATGATCTTAGCAGTATGTGCTTCACTGGTGTCCGTTTTGGAGTCAGGTTTAGAAATTGTTGTTCACTGTCAGCTCCAGATTGGCTGCTAAGTTCTTTTTTTAATATAACTGCCGTTTAAGTGATTTTTAAGTGGTCTTCTACTGACTTCAGAAGTCAGATGACAATCATCAAGGATGGGAAGTACAAGTACATACGTTTAAAGAAAAGCATACAGAAATTGTAATTCTATTGAGAAGTTATTTCAACTAGAACCCAAATTCTAGATTTACAACTTTTAAAGGGTTAGCAGTGCAGGTATGCTGCTGCTGTGTTCAAGCAAGTGTTAAGATCTGTCTGTACTAAGCTTCTTTAAGAACTGCAATTTGATTCCAACTGTATTCTATATTTTAGTGCATGTGCTTTTTAATAGCCTAAAAAAGGTATGAAGCCACTTCCAATTGTTATTTTAAAGTTTTGTGCTGCCCAAGTATGCCCGGTTTATTATACTTACGATGCTGTTCTGTCATCTTAAAGTAATCTCTGTTGACAATACTACTGAAGTGTTTCCTTCTTTATTTGGTGGAAGAAAGACTGCAGCACATTCTCAGGAAGTGTGTGAACTTACTCCTTGTGTCACACAAGAGACTAGAAACAGACATAGTTTGGCCAAGTGTGAAAGCTGGAAAAGTATGTGCCAAGATGTCAGAGAAACAGAAAGAGGAAAGATATTATTTAAAATTACATTCTTGGGTTGTTTTTGTGAAAGAGTTAAAGGACAAAAAAGAAATAAGGAGGAAATTTGTGTCATAGTTACTGTTCTAGGGCTTTTTTTAACATTTTCCAGATCATTTCAGCTCAGAAATGTGGGAGAAGTTTTTTCCCTAGCTGTTCCTGTCCTAATACCTTCTTCTTTTATTCTTGCACTCTTGTGTCCCTGGACATTCCAAAATGAGGGCTATAAGAAAAGTACGATTCTCTGCTTATTTCACCTTAATTCTGTGATTGACTGATAAATTAGGAAGTGCTGATAAGATCAATCTCTTACACAATATATCTGCCTTTTAGGTAAATTGTCTTCAGAACTTAAGTCGCCATCTCTTTTATTCTTTGTATACAGTTAATTGTGGCTGTAAGATTAGTGTTATTTCATTCTAGGAGTCTTGTGAAGTGGATTCAACATTTATGTAAGCTCTAGGTTGTTTCAGTTTCAGTCTTGCAAAAGGTAGCAAGTATGAGCAAGGCATTTGAGTCCATCAGATTTCAAGTCTTAGAGCAGAGGCTTTTCTGTGTTGTCATTCTATGTCTAGAGTACTCACTGAAATGAAGATGTGTCACCCAGTTTCTCCTCCTGTATTATAACTCTATCCATGAAGGCAGGCTAGATGTGCAGGATGCCAAAGGTGTTTTTGTGCCATATACCATATTTTAAATTAATACTGTGTACAATTGCTTAATTTTCTATAAAATAGAGACTTGGACTGTTTAATCTGAAATTCAGCATAAATAAGTTACTTCTGAAACAATGCTTAGTCTTCTTCGAAATTATTATATTCTTTTTCACTGCAGCTGAATTGTCATTTGTGACCTTTTCATAGGTGTGCCCAAAACTGTGGAAAACCTATGCATAATTCTTTACATGTATTTTGTCGTAACCCCATCTGCTCCTATCTTCAAGGTCAGATAGTCCAGTTTGCTAAGGCCCTTACTCAACCTGTATGTACTTTGGAATTCCACCTCCTGTGTCTGTGGCTGTTTCTTCCCTTGTGTGTGTGACAATCTAATTTACAATAGAGATTCTGCTAACTGTCATCAGTATGAGCCAAGAAAGAGGATACCAGCAGCAAGTTACTGCCTTCTAACATCCTCTTTGCTTTGTTTCCCCCTGGCAAATGGGTTGTAATTATGTTTCAGGGTGAGATTTTTTTCTTAGCCAGACAATTTGGCAAAAACATCAGTTGAGTATCGGGCATCATTTGCAGGATGTATTTGGAGGCAGATTACCCCTAGAGGCACTTGATAAAAGCCATAGTGAGGAAAGGTTGTCATGGCATGTAGGTAGCTAACTACCATTGCCTACCATGTGCTTGATGCATTGAGCATCTTAAATTTGGTAGTGAAAGGAGGCAGAGAGCTCTACAGAGTTTATAGCTTTGCTTAGTAAAGAATGTTGTTGATACTTAGATGTGTGTGCAGGTTCAGCTAGAAAGAGTGGGACACTTGTGTGAGTTACACTAATCTGTAAATTCAGTGAATAGGGATTGGGTTGTTTTTTTTTTTTTTTTTTAATAAGATTGTCTCTGTTGATTTTTGAGTGCCAGTCTGTGCGTTGCTTAGGATCATACAATGCATTCAAATCCAGATAAAGGATTACCTCAGGTCAAATCTGTCTAAATGTGCATTTCCATAGAGCAATTTCAGAAAGTCTTCAAAAAAAATTTTTTTTTTACATTTTTATTTGTTAATGCACAGCAAGGTTTTACCAGACCTGAAGTTGTCATCCAAATGCAAGTGAGATTATACAGTTTAATCAAGATTGCTAATCAAACTGATAGAAACTCCTCTTTCTTTTTTCCCCAAAAAGTGGAAATCAGTATTTAAGGTTATTATTAGTCTGCATTACTTCTGGCTTTGTCATACTTACTTATGCTAATTTGAAGTTAATTTATAGAAGCAAAGGGAATACATATGATGTTAAATATGGTCAAGTTCAAGTGGTCCTATACTTTGCAGCAGAAGAAATCACTAAAATAGTAGTTTGCCCAAATTCATGTCACGTATCCTATGGGCTCTGCTTTTCCTTGACTTTTCCATTACTTTCTGGGGTGCGTTTCTCATTTGGGATTATGAACAACTCCTAAATGTAGCTTGAGGTATCATAAAGAATAGGAAAAAAGCAAGTTAGTGTGGCTTACACAGCAGTTTTGGGGTGCTGATTACAAAGGTCCATTTGATGGCACTGTATGAGTCTGGCTGAGCTTAGTGTGTGTGGGTTTGGATGGCCTGGCATTGAGCCTGTGTGTCTATACTGTCTGGATAATCATCTGAGTTGCAGTCCTGTGGTTGTATATTTATTGCATGTCTCATCACCATCAAATCAAAAGGCAGAAAAAGTTTATACGTTCTCTGATGGAAAGTGTTGCTCTGTTTTCAGTAACAATTCAATGGGAAATTAATTTCTTTGTATGTAATTTATCAGTCAAATAGTTTTTACAGGAAGTTATAATTACTACACAATGAAAACAGTTATATTAATATATTTTGATCAGTAACATACATTCAACTGTGAGCAAACTAGACTTAAACAAAAAGTGTGTAGTTTGTTGTTTGCCCGCTGATGTAGTGCAGAGCTTAGGTGTCTGGCGGTGCTGGAGGGATCTTGCTCTCTTCTTTTTGAAGGCTGATTTCAGCTACTCAGCAATTCCATTGCAAGTACTGCACAGTTGAAAGCATTGTAGAACTGAATTCCTTATGTTAAAATTTCTTCAATTTACTTCACACAGAAGTATCATTTCTCTAATGTTTTTTCCTAATCCTTAGTGCCTTTTTTCCACATGCTTTTGTAGATGGCATTTTTCTTCATTTGCTAAAAGTTACTTAGTTTAGCACAACTCTTAGAATTTGTGCCAAGCTCAATAAGCTACCATTTTCTATAAAACAGTATGACTCCACTTTAGGATCTATTTTTAAGATCAGCATCTTAGATGAAACTTAATTGCATATTTTTCTCCCCTTCAGCAGGCTACATTGAGAGACCTCAGCTGATTCGAGCAAAAGTGCCAATAGTGAAGTTCAGGGATAAAGTCAGGCAAGTATTCTGTTCAACATAATTTTTTAGACTCTGAGGTAGGGAAATACTTTGTGCTGTCTGTATGAGTGGTCCCACTGAAGTAATTCTTTTTTATTTGTTTGTACTATAGTTGTGTTGCAAATTTACACAGCTGTCATACAATGGCAGTTGGCTTACTTGATGGCTTGAAACACCTCTTGTGGTTGAGAAGCTGTTTAATTTCTTTGGTGTGAATTAGTAGCAGTAATTATCAGTGTTCCCGCTATACAAAAGCAAACTTTAGTTTCTTGTGCTGACACTAGTGATTAAAAAGTTTTTGTTCACTTTAAAAGAGTATATTGTGCTGCCTTCTAAGGAGGTATTGTATGTTTAATAAAGTAGCATTGCATGTTCTGTTCACAGTATTAGGTACTACTTTTATGGCCTTTTTTTTTTTTTTTTGAAGAGAAGCTGGAGAGTAGTTGATGTGTTCTACATTATTGTGTTCATTGTGTCTTCATTATGAAGGTGTTAAAATGAGTGATCAAGAGGAGGATGTACTAGGACAGAGAACAGTATCTTTCTTATTGTATGTGATAAAAATATCTGAGAGTAAAAAAAATGGGCAAAGCAGTTAAATTACTTGTGAGTCTGAGTAATGTTTAAGTCTTCCTCTACTTATGGCCTTAGATTTTGTAGGGCTTATGTAAACGGTGTGTGTCAGGAGGTTGGGGCATCCCTTTTTTCTATTGTATCTAGCAACAGGACAAGGGGTAATGGAATGTAGCAGGAACACAAAAAGTTCCATTTAAACATAAGAAAAGCTATTTTCCTGTGAGGGTGAGGGAGCCCTGGCACAGGCTGCCCAGGGAGGTTTTGGAGTCTCCTTCCTTGGAGGTCTTCAGGACCCGCCTGCACATGTTCCTATGGGACCTGATCTAGGTTGACCTGCTTCTGCAGGGGGATTGGACTACATGATCTCTAAAGATCACTTCCAACCCCTACCACTTGATGATTCTTTGTGTATCACCTTCATGTAATAACGTAGTTCAACTATTCTTTGTATATAGAACTTTGAACAGCTCTCTTGTATCTGTCTATATGCTTGTAAAACTTAGTAATTCTGCCTTTGATTTTAAGAACAAATAAGTCCATTTCTCTGGCCTTTCTTTGTAAAAGCATATCGCAATGTGCATTTGTCACCATATACCTTTTTCAGGGCAGAAACTCTGCTATGATGAAACAGTCTGTCATATTTAAAATTTGAGCTAATAAATATAATTCATCTAAGCTTTTCTTGCATCTGAAATGTTAGGATATTTACTTTATAGTTTCTATTTCATTTACACCTAACCTCATATTTACTTTTGTATAGTTGGCTACCTTTTAAAAATTTGAATTAATTTTATCTAGCAGTACAGAAGATTGTTTATTCCATGCTTTCTGAAAATATTAAACTTGTCAAGCTAAAGTGTGGGTTAGTCTTTTCATAGATATGCAAAATGGTAAATTCCTGGTATAAATAGAGAATAAATCCCAGGATTATAACAAGAACTTTTTTTGACAATTTAAAATCAGGAAATGAACTTTTAAAAGAAGCCTTAAGTATGGAGGTGATTATGTCAGAAGATTGAAGACTTTTTGTAGGCATTTAGATAATCTATACTGTGGTCACTTGTAAAAAAAAAAATAATAATTCTTTAAACCTTATCTACAAGGGTATATGAATATCATGACTGACTTTTTTATTTCCTACTAAATCAAGTATAATCTTCTTTAACTAGAAGCAACGTATTACATTTTTCAGAGGAAAAAAAACCCACAGTACTCTTCACCATTGGTTTCATGTGCAGTTTTTCTGCAAGAGGAGGGAGGCAGGAAGTGACATGACTCTGGGTAGAGGGCTTTTGTTCATGTTTGAGGATTTTTTTCTCCCTCCAGGTATCATTCTGTTACGTAACCTGTTGCCTCCACCCATATTTTATCTTTTTATTGAAGCATCTGTCTCTTTCCTGTCTCTTACCGATCTCTGTCTTTCATAGGCTTGTACATATATATATATACATACATCCCCATTGGTTTTTCATAGAGCTCTTAAAAAATTGAATATTATAGACCTAGGGCGCTAAGGTTGTTTAAGATAAAACCAGAAAGTAAACATGACAAGCTTTCTGTGAAAGCCAGTTTTCTTCATGCATGTCTACTGGTTCAAGATGTTAGAATTCAGTGAGTGGAATCACAGAATGATATCACTGATATCTCTGCATCTGGATTTTTATGTGTTGCCAATGGTCCATATATACCCGAAAGTTGCCATTTTCCACTTACTTTGATTTGGTGAGTGAGAAAGCACTCAGTTTGTGTTTGTTCCCTTTTTTCATCCTAAAGTTTTTTTTAACAGTAAGGTAAGATCCATTGTGCTTAAACTTTCCGTTTTTTTTCTCAGTCTTTAAAGGCAAATACTTTCAATGCTGGCTCTGCTACTAGACAAACGTTTGATTAATTAACAAGATTTCTACAGATGATGCTAAATCTTTCTCTTCTGCTACATTTAATGTGCATTTGACTCTTTGCCTCTTTAATGCTTTTAGTAGAGCTTGTCTCCCAGCAGTGCAAAAACTCACCATAATTGCAATAAAATGTGCATATTAAATTAAAAAATAACTGCAGTAAAGCTTGCTGAATCAGCATCTTGTAAACAGCAACCTTGTCAATTTGGGTTAATCACACATGCAGCCTGACATATTTCTTTATTATATCTGTATGTACAACTGATTTTCTTTCTGATGCTTATGCTTATTTTGACATCTGTCAAGCAGTATCTCAGCTTGTTTGTATCCTGGTCTATTAAGTATTATTCTTACAAAACATTTTAGAAGTTATGCTTAATATTAGGTCAGGTTTAAAATTATGTCATAGTTTTGATGCAAGGAATGTTTTAATATAGTTAGTGATGTCTAAAACATTTTGTAGGCATCAAAGTAATGTGTTGTATTCAGTTTAATAAATTCTAGGTCTATATTCACTTTACAAAAATACAAGAAAATCTAAAAGGAATATTCAGGCAAACAAGTGCTACATACATGAAACCTGAATATATAAAATGGAAATAGCTGTACATTGCAGATAGTTCTTTGTCAATAATAGGCTCTTCTTACTGTGAGTTACAGTGTTTCTATAGCTCATTGGCTATGACTTTGATATCACATATTGAGTACTGTGAGTAGTTAAGCTTTATATGAAGTGTGGAATTCAAATTTTAGTGCAAGGCATGATACAGATAAAGCATATAGTGCTCGTTTGGCTTACAGCATGAAACAGTTATAAAAACTGTTTTCCTCAAAATGTGCAATGTTGAGTAACAAACAGTTTTCATTTCAAAGTGGTTATCTTGCTGAATATCTCTAATCATCGTTGCAGAAAGAGATTCTAACCTTTTAACCTCTTAAAATTCTCCTTCTCAGTGCATTGGCAGAATTGCCTAAATTAACACTGCAGAGAATCATTCCTGGTAAAAAAAAGATTTGTCTGTAGTAAATCATGTGCAAATCTAGTTGGGAGAAATATTTGCTAAAAATGCTTGAAAGATTAGGTGATCATAATGTGTGAATTTTCATCCTCTACACGTGTTCTGCATGTATCCTTACATGTATTCTCTATGTAAAACAACAATTAAATTTTTGTAACAGAGTTCAAGTCTATAAGCAATTCAAATACTATAAACAAAACCAGGGTAGAAATTACAGTATCAAAACTCTGCTTGAAGAAAATTTCTGTAGTGTCATTGTCAAGTTACATTTCTCCACCTCTGTCACTAAGTAGGTAATAAATATTCTGGAATTGAATACTGTGATGATTGATTCCCTTTCTTTTCTCCTCCCTAATAGCTGTGTGGAGTTTGATTTGAATGTAAACAATATTGTAGGAATAAGAAATACATTCCTTCTGAGAACCTATGCATATGGTAAGTTTTTCATATATTTTCTTATTTCTGTGAACTTTGCATTTTAAATTTGTATTTAAGTGTTGATAGATTATAGAAATTTTATTAACATGTTAGATTGTGATGTAAACTTATATCTAGAATTACCTAGTTATCTGCATTAGCTATAAGATCTTGTTGTCCACTGTAAATATGTGGGGAAATATGTGGTAAAAATGTGTGGAAATACCAGCTAGGTATGGTTTTAACTGAATATTACCATATTCAGGAGATAACAAGGATTCTTCATATTAAGGTCCACATATCTACTGCAAGGGCTGATTCAGTATTCTGCAGTTAATGAGATCATTATACTAATGATTACCTAGTGGTATAATCTCCAGTTTCTTTTATTTCTTTACAACCACTGATAGCATGTCTGGCTGATAGATAGCTGTGTCTGCATGCTGTTACAGAGTCTTTCCTTGGAAAATCCAAAATACATCTTCAGTTTTTGTACTATCCCCTGAACAAAACTGGTTTGAGTCTCTTCAGTGCTTGGCATTTTATGGAGAGATTGTGAAACAGACTTCTGAAGGGGAAGTAATAAGAGCAACACTCTTAGTGCTTAACTAAGATTGTCTTAGTGTCACAGCATGGTAAGGAGTTGCCTTCTGGCTAATTCTTCTGGCCTATTTGTGGTGCTTCCTTTAACACCTTCAGTTCTTGTATACAGAAGTTCCTTTGTATTTAAATATAGGACGTTACCAGCAGACATTACTTTTACTAGTTAATCTTTACTAATATTTCAGTTAGAGTAGTTCAGTGTTCCATATTTGTAATCCTAGGAAAAACCTACAACTTGTCTGGGATCAGCAGGTTAACTATGATTTCTTTTTAAGTCTAAGAAGGTGTATGCCTGAAGAAAGACATCCTTCCAAGCTCAAAAAGGTTAGGGAAGTGTCGTGGTTTTGCCCAGCCGGCAAAGCACCACGACAGTCTCTGGCTCACTGCCTCAAATCCACCCCCACCCTCCTTAGGATGGTGGAGGCCCCAGCAAGATGGGAGGGAAAAAGATAACCAAGGACCTTGTGGATCAAGACAAGGACAGGGAGGGCTCACAGATGATTACAGTTCTGGGCAAAACAGACTCCAGTACTCGACTTAGAGAGGAAAGTAGGAAAGTTTATTCTACTACGTACAAGAAACAGAAAAAAACCAAAAAAGCAAAAAACAAGGCAGATTGGTGAGAAAAATACAACCAGCACTTTAAGATCTCCCTCCATCATCCCTCCTTTCTTCCTGAGCCCAGCTCACTGCTCCCAATATCTCTGCCTCCTCCCCCATAAATGGCTCAGAGGGGCAGGGAATGGGGGATGTGGTCAGTCTCTCACAGATAGGCTCTGCCACTTCTTTCTTCTCAGGGGAGGATGACTCTTGGCATTCTTCCCCTGCTCCAACACAGGATTCCTCCCACAGGACACAGTCCTTAACGAACTTTGCTAGTGTGGGTTGTTTCCAGCAGCTGCAGCTTCTGCCGATACAGGGTCCCTCACATGGGACACAACGTCCTCTGCATGTAGTCACTGCACTTGGTGCAAGGTCTTTAACAAAGTGCTAACAAATCTGTAGTTCACCAGGGCCTCTCTGCAGGATGCAGGGGAGTTTCTGCTTCAGCACAACCCCTCCTCTTCTCCCTCACTGACCTTGGCATCCACATGGTCGCTTCTCTCTTCCAACTCCTTGCACCACCACCATCTGGAAAAGAAGGAACAGGAAGAACCCTCCTGTTCTGACTTCTTCTTAAAGAGTGATTGTGGAGGTGCCTAATTGGCTCAGCCCCAGAAGTGGGTCTGTCTCAAAGCTGGGGAGGATTTTGAGCAGCTTCTTACAGGAGCCATCTTTACAGCCCCTTCCCCCTTACCAGAAACAGCTCCACACAAAACCATGACATGAATTTTTTTTTTTTATTCCACAGCTACAAGTGAGGGATCACTTCCCCAAGTCTAATGTTGATACAGTTCTTTGTAGCTTCTGCCACAGATGTCCCTTATTCCTCTCAGCAAATCACTGCAGGGCAGACATGAGTCCAGATGTAAAAAGAGCAGTGGGAGAGGTCCTGCTATTCCACCATTTCTTCTGTTCTGCTTTGGTGCCCACTTTTATAAGGCCAGCAAAATTAACTTCATTTCTCCTGGTGAAGGATAAGTGTTGTTAATTTCTTCAGGTCAAGTGAGTTAGTAGCTAAGGGAGACTTGTGATTGAAACAGTTATCTCCTTTATGTACTAGACCTTCCTTAATAAGGAAATTGTATCAAGCATAGTCTGTCTTGTTGTCTTTGGATGAGAAAACTGTCAGGTGACTTAAGGCAGACAAAAGTAAGCTGAAAATTTTATCAGAGGGGTGTCTTTACAGTCAACCAGAGGGATAGCATTAAAAGTATTAGACTGCTCACTTCAATCTCTGGCTGAAGAGCTTCACCTTGCATGGGAGTAAAGAGATCAAATTACTTCTCATGTAGAAGATATATGGATCTCTTTATTCTATTAGAACAAACTAGATTCTGAGACAAAGATCTAGGTACCTTAGCAAACATCATAAAAAATCAGCTCTTCTATGTTAGTTCATAGGTGCTTTAGAAAACATCAAAGATGATATGTTTAAGTGAAGCAGAATGTCCAGAGAAAATGTAAGTAGATTAAGCAGAACTAGAAACTGAAGTCTGTGCTGTTGCGGTATCAGTTTTTTTGCCTAACGAAGCATGTCTGCAACTAAATCAGTAACTAAGGGTAGATGTTTTTCAGTTGGTGGAAGCTGGACTTTTTAGTTTTGAGCAAACGGAATTACTGAGCACCTACCTTGAGAGAGTAGCTTGTTGACTGGTGAATGGGTATCAAGAAAAGTTTAAGGGCCATGAAGCACACTGACTTTGTTATATACTAGTTACAGGCACTAGCAGACAGAACATCTTATGTCAGGAAAAGGTCAACTAAAATGAGCACTTTTCAATAGTAACATACCCAAATAAGAGTCTTACTTGTAGATTGAGCCTGTCTGCATTTTTATTCCATGGAAAAATGCTGTTTCAGTTAATGCGTGCTCATGTGATGTCTGTACAGTAATTCTGCATCTCACAGTTAATGTACTAAACGTCATAGTTTTTTGCAACCTGATATAGATGAACCTCCTTCTGCAGGGTAGTTGGACTACATGATCTCTAAAGGTCCCTTCCAACCCTACCATTCAGTGATTCTGTGATTTAGTTCTATTAGTGGTGAATGTCAGGAATGAGGTGACTGGTGATAAGGAGTTTAGTTGTTTGTAAGTACCACTTACAGGTGCATGTGTGCTGAACAAAGAGCACTTCAACTGGTTGTAGGATGTCTTTTGTCTTGGATGAAGTGATGATTTATATATTCCTGTTCTGAATATTCCTGTTCTGATACACCAAGTACAACACTTTGTGCAATGATGTCAGGCTAGAAAAGATACCTCAGAGACTGTAAGGCATTGTAAGTCACTTGACTGAGCAAATGAGCAGCTTTCACCTATCTGCAAGTAATAAGTATGCTGCAGGGTCCCTAGAAGGTGAAACTGGACACAGGACTCCAGATGAGGCCTCACCAGGGTAGAGGAGAGGGGGAGCAGAACCTCTCTTGACCTGCTGGCCACACTCTTCTTGATGCATCCCAGGATGCCATTGGCCTTCTTCGCCACAAGGGCACATTGCTGGCTCACGTTCAGTTTATTATCAACCAGCACTCCCAGGTCTCTCTGCAGAGCTGCTCTCCAGCAGGTCAATCCCCAGCCTGTACTGGTGCATGGGGTTGTTCCTCCTCAGGTTCAGGACTCTGCACTTGTCTTTGTTGAACCTCATGAAGTTCTTCTCTGCACAACTCTCAAGCTGGTCCAGATCCCACTGAATGGCAGCACAGCCTTCTGGGGAATCAACCAGTCCGCCCAGTTTGGTGTCATGAGCCAACTTGCTGAGGCTACACTCTGTCCTCTCAGCCAGGTCACTGGTGAAGATGTTGAACAAGACTGGCCCCAGAACCGATCCCTGTGGAACTCCACTGGCCACAGGCCTCCAACTCGATTCTGTGCCATTGATCAGAACCCTCTGGGCTCTGTCATTCAGCCAGTTCTCGATCCACCTCACTGTCCACTCATCCAAGCCACACTGCCTGAGCTTTCTGAGGAGGATGTTATGGGAGACAATGTCAAAAGCCTTGCTGAAGTCAAAGTAGATGACATCCACTGCTCTCTCTTCATCTAGCCAGCCAGTCATACTATCAGGGTGGAGTTAGAAGGCTGTGTTCCCCAGAGCTTCGGAAGATTATACCTGAAGTATGGCTGTATATGTATATATGTATATTTCCTCGTGAGAAACATTACGTCTTGATCTAATGAGTTATTGCATCTAACATCTATATAAAAAGATATTGAGGACAAGGCAGATTTAAAATTAATGTTTGTGTTTAGGGGCTGCTGTTTTCATGGAACTTGAGAAAAAAATGAAAAGGAGCTGTGTCTTCCAATCAGGAAGATTCTTTTTCCTGCCCTCATTGTTTAAATAACCTAAATAACTAAATAAAAATTTGAGATTGCATACAGTCTGGCCTGGCAGCCAATTAATTCAGTGAAAATTCGTACAAAGAACAGGAGAGAACTTAAAAGTAGAATGTGACACTGCTACATTGACTGATGTATCTAGTTTTGTCGATTTGTCTGCAAGTTACGTGACATACCCCTTGTGATGTGTCTGTGGATCTTACTACTCAAAAGACTGTTCTTAAATGCAAGTATTTTTCTTCTGACCTTTATATGATAAATAGTAGATGTAGAATAGCTAAATTCTATAAAATGGTTGCAAAAGGTAATCTTAGAATACAAGAGTATCATGTTGATTCAGTAGTAACAAATGTGGATTGATTGCTGTCTGATTAAATGTACTTTTTTCTGAGATGTGTTTATTTTACTTGCAGTTGAGAATCGAGTTCGTCCATTAGTACTTGTTGTTAAGAAGTGGGCAAGTTTTCATGACATAAATGATGCCAGTCGTGGTACTTTAAACAGCTATAGCCTTGTGTTGATGGTTTTGCACTATTTACAGAGTGAGTATTTCTTTACACGTTGAAACTGTCCCTTTTGAGTTCGTATTTGTTTAATTTTCTTCTTTAATAAACACTGTCAGGAGCCATCTTCCACACAGAAAAATCTAAAAATAAATAAAGTAGATTTACTCCACTTCCATAGTGCTGCATTTTTCATCAAGTGGACCACTTCTCTGGAGGATGTTACTAGCTTTATAAAGGTTACAAAAAGAAACCAATGTACCTGCATCACACTGTGTAATTACAAAATAAACTCAAGCTGTAGTTAACAGAAATCTACCTTTTAACAAAGGGAAAAACCTAAATGTAACAGTTTCAGTGTTTTCTTGGAGAAGCCTACAAGAGAATTCAAAGTAACAACAAATGCTATGGGATCACTTTTCTGTCTTCTGATAAGCGAAGCACTGAATGTGGGGTACATTTATATGCAAGATCTCACTACCATGTGGTTAGATTTTTCTGGTGATTACTGTAAGGTGGCAGAGGTCAAAGACCATTAGAAGTTGAGCTATTTGCAGTTGGCCATATCATTTCCTAGGACTTCAGTATACTGAAACGTTGAACATCTGTATGGAGTCAGAGAGCTTTACCTGAGAAACTAAAGATCCTTGTTAAGAATATAAGAAACCCATGCAGTCCAGAAATATTTTCAAGGGATAGACTGAAAGGAGCTTATCCCTGTATTTATAAATTTCTCTAATGAAATAAATCTCAGCATGATTTTCTTGGTTGTTTTTTGGGATATAAATGGCCTCAGAAAGGAGTGTGAGGAACTCCTGAGGTTTACATCTTGTGGAGTAACATGCCTGTAAAAATACTTTCTTAGATCCAGTTTATTTTTTTTTTTGTAAGAAGCTGTTCATGATAATTTAATGACAACTGGTTCTTAGGATTTTATGATCATATCTGTGGACAAATTGTGTAGGCTCTCATTTTACACTTCTTTTTCAGTTTGTGTAGGTTTTAAGTTTTGTTTAAATTAATTAGAAACTATGTTTAGCTCCTCTGACAGCTCGTTTGGCCAGCGACATAGATACTTGAGTGGATAGCTAGCTGTTTATTAGTTCCAAGATTGCACTGCACCCACTCTTTACAAGGGTGGAAGGCTTTTGTGATGGTTGACTCAAGCTGATGGCTTGCATTCAGCTGAACAGTATGTGTAGTAGAGGACTAGGAGAGCGTTTTGTGTATTTGGGATCCCGTTGGCTGTGTTGCTTCTGAATTCTTTGCTTCTGGTACTGTGTGCTTGTTAATGCACCATTCATGAGGACAGTAGAACAGAAGCTACTCTATCCGGTGGTTATGGGTTTTTTCTCTGCATCTATCATGTTGGAATCCCATAGATTTCTCTGTTTCTGTGGAAAGAAAAAAATATGACCAAGTCTGTCACGGCTCTGAAACCATACTGTAGATGACTTCAAGGACTTCGATGTAGGTCCTTAATACACACCAGGAGGAAAAAACATCAGTCAAAACAAAAAATATTGATTTGGAGGAGATGAAATAACAGTGAACTTAAAAATGGCAAAGTGATTATTAGGTACAAGACTGAAAATCTCAGGAACTACTGGGTGGGAAAATTACTATGCAAAGGTGAAGCACAAGGAGAAGGGGGGAGAAGTATCTTTGCATGGTCTAGCAAGTAGTGACTATCATTATAGTGACTTGATAAGCGTTTAATAGTGTGAAACACAGGCTTTTTCACTTGGAGATTTATTCTCCATTCTATTCTCCGATCTATTTTCACTGTCTGACAGTTACTCTACAGACTTGCATTGGGTCCTGTGTGCAGTCATGGCTAGCCAGTTACTGAGCTGTGCATTAAAAGCAGTGCACAAAAGGAAAGAGAGTAGGAGTTACAAGGAAGTATAAATGTGTAGGCTTGACAGAATGTTAACAGCCCTGCAAGCATAAAGGCATTTGCTGTAGTCATCTGTAGCAGCTGCCACAGCTGCCTAGGGAAGGAGAAAAAAAGTTCACATAATCCTTTTCATGGAAAACTGTGATCAGTCAGCCACCTGGGAGGACCATCAGTCCATAAACCAAGGAGGAGTCTTTTACCTGTGCTTCATCAGCTGCTTCTGCTAAAAAAGGGAGTAATGTGGCTTGACTGTGTACCTATCACTAGCTGTTTAGACTCTGATGTTTTATTCATGCAGATTTTAGACTTGCCCCCCTGCCCCATTTTCAGTATATGCGTATGGTGCTGCTGAAAGTAGCTTGTGTCCTAGTCATAGAATTTCTAATAAAACTTTTCTTGATGTTACTGGGGAGGGAAAAAACTAAAAATAAAAGCTTTCTTTTTCAGTAAGTAGTGTCTCTGTCTCCACTAGGCAAATTTATTTCTTTTACTACTTAATCCCCTTCCATATTCTTATCCACTTATGTGGATGTCTTTAGACATAAGATTAGTGTGGCTTGAGTTTATTTTGTATATACATCAGTGTTTTGTACATGAACTTTCCTCCAGGTAACAGGTGCAACTAGCTTGTACAGTAGGAAAAGGAAAACTCATGTGGTAAGTGATAACTTTTCCCCTTAACTCCACACTCTTAGTGCAGCACACAGAGTCAGATAAAACATTTTGATTGATTGCATTGCTCAGTTTGTGTTTACTTTTATTTTAGTGTGGCAGAGAATTGGAAATTATTCAAGATGTTGCAGAAATAAGATCCTTTTACATATCTTTAAACACCAATAAACAAAAATCTTATTAAATCAACTGTGATCATATTCTTAGTCCTGCTAGTTAAAATAGTACACGTTCTGAAGATATCCCAGGTGTTCTGAGAATTCTGCTGTTCTCATTCTTAGTCCCTATGGAAGAAGAATTCTGTGTCATCTCTTCCATTGTGGGGCCTTGTTTGAAGGGTGAATTAAGTCCCAAGTCAAAGTCCCGTGTGTTTGAACTTATTTTCCCTAGTTAATTATGTAGACCAATTGTTTAAAAAAACGTGCTGAAGACATGAGCGCGCTGACAGTTCTGTAGCTGCTTTAAAACTCGTGTGGGACGTGAATACTTAGGGATTTTTTTTTCTGCCTGTCTGTAGGACCACCTCACTTGGGAGATACGTTTCTTCCCGTTATTTGTATCGTACAGTAAATGTTCTTCGCATACACGATTTTCTTAAAAGCTACAATTGTTTAGTTCATTTTGTGTTTGTTAATATTGTTAATGTCTGTGTAATCTTTACAACCTGTTTATTTGTAGACCAGCTAACAGCATTAGACTATGTATTTAATGGGGATTTTTCTAGCAGTCCCCACTATATATGTTGGGCATTCTATCTTTAGGTTACAATTGGAGACTTGGTATGCAATACTTTGCAGCTAAAGGAGGTGTACTTTTGCACTATCTGAACACTTTGTGCGCTGTAATAGAATCATATTGTATTCAATGTAGGAAAAAGAAAAGAGAGAAGCTTTGCTTTTTTCCTTTAGTGAAACTACATGAGTTTCTCATAGCCATGAATTAACATGACTTTTAAACATCAGGTCCTACCCAGCTGCTGCAGTTTTTATCATGTCTTTGACAACTAGTAGTATCTCAGAAACAACTTCCTTTAGCTGAATTTCCTTTTATACTACTACATACAAAATATAGTAATAGAAAGATTTGAAAGATTTGCCAAATAATTTTTATTTTACAAAACACAGGAAAGTGAAGTTCTTGATAGATACTTTTAAGATGGAATTTCATTTTAACTGTTTAGTGTAGTTGATATGATACTGTTTCCTGTGAATTACATGAATCACAGCAACTTTAAACTTTTCTCTTTGTAGCCTTACCTGAACCCATCCTTCCATCCCTCCAAAAAAATTACCCAGTAAGTGGTTTTTCTTTTTTATGAATTTACTACATTGTGTTTATGAAGCTGCTTATCTGAAATACATGAATTCTTCATTACCTCTAATGGATTAAGTTAAACAGAAGTGTGCAAGCCTGGTCATTGATGCACTAATCGTAAGCATGGAAAAGATTTGTTACTCTCAATAATTTAAGTGGACGCAGTCTGTTAGATGTGAGAGGATTTCACACAGAGGTGGAAATGAGTACTAATGAGAACTTCTAGCCTCATTCTTTTTTATGTTGGTCTGAATATATCCCTGTGTCGTTTGTGACTTTCTGATTCTTCTTTCTTAATATGTCCAGTAGTGTTTTTTCCATCCAACTTTGGTGTTTCAGAATTCCAGATCTTTCAACAGCTGTTGAGTTGCCTGATATTTTGGGGTGCAGAGAGTGAATTATGTGTGTATACTACAGAAACTTTTGAAACCTCACAAAATTGGGCTTCAGTCCAAGAAGAAAACACCCTTTTTGGAACTTGCAGTTATGTCCAGGTCTTACTGTGTTGATTTCCAGAGAACTCTGTGAATCAGTACACTTTGATCCTCTGCAAAATTAGGACTGTAATTAATGACACTTAATCTAAGGAAGATTACTGAGATGCAAGAGCTAACCCCCTAAATATTTGTCTGGCAACAAAAGAGCTATTTTTGAGTTCACAGTTCTAGGCTGTGAGTTTTTTTGCAGAAATTCCTCAGTTCCTTCCTCCTTACCTTTCCTCTCATGTGACACTGCTTAAATTTTTCTCTCTTCCTAGTTGCCATAGTTCAATGTTGCTGCCTATGTGTGGTTTTTTTACTGCTACTGCTAATTGTGCTGAAGGTAGTATCAGAAAGCCATTCTTTCTTTTGTGTATGTTTCGTACAATGTTGAAGTGGTAATATTTGATGACACTGTACATCAGGGAGAAAATACTACAGTGTCAACCATTTTGTGTTATTAGGATAATCAACATGCAGAAGAAAGCTTAGAGCTGTAGTATACTGCTATATCCTGTACACTATTTTGTAAACCTCCTTAGACATACTTGTGCTGTGTTTTTATGGTCTATATTTTGTTCCCTGACTTTTGATTGTACCCTATGCCTTCTAATTTTTTCACTGTTAGTGCTTAAAAGCATTTGAAACTCTTTCATTTCTTGTAAACTTATCAGGTCACAACCCTCCTCTGATAAAGTTAAATTTGCTAATTATGTTTTAATTAACTTAAATTTGAGTTGCTGATAGTACATAGCCTGTACTATTTTAAGATGTGTAGCACGTAGTTCAAAGAAAACAACTGCAAGAATTTGTAATTTTTAGCTCCTTTGTCATAATGATGCACACATTTTAACTTGTAGTGTTTGACCCGTATGAAGGCCTTCAGACCACTATAAAGATATTAATGGCTTAAATACCATAAGCTGAAAAATCTAATGAATTTGTAGTAAATGCAAGGTTTTATCTTGTGTGTTGTGAAAGTGGTAAGTAGGTTCCTGTGTTTCTAGAACACTGCTGTATGAATAGCATTTTTTACCCTGCTTCAGAATAGATTTTTTGTTGTTAATTAATTCAGCTTTTGAAGGATGGAATAAATACTCTAGGATGGTAATAAAAAGAATATTTGTATACATGTTTACAGGGAAAGCCTACTTGAAACTAAGCTAGTTTGAAGGATGCTTTGTAATTCAGTCTTAATACCAGCTTCCCTTATGTACAGAATCAATATCCTGTACCTCGTTTTGTTTAACAAGTAATTCCCAAAGTCCCTCTGGCAGGAAGAAAACTACTGTCCTCCCATTCACAACAGTTGAATGGAGGCAGGTTGAGGCTAATGGATTTTCATGCGTTGTCTGTTCCAAAGCAGAAAAATTAGCCTAAGCATACTGTGACTGGTCTGATTTCTTGTTCACTGGACACTGAGTGATTGTGTTATTAAGAAATTACCTAAAACCAGCACTGTCATGTACTTAAGGTATATAGAAAATTGGTATATCTTGAGAGACAGTGTTTAAAAAATTAATATGACTAACAGTATCAGAATCACAAAATGGTAGGGGTTGGAAGGCACCTTTAGAGATGATCCAGTCCAACCACCCTGCTAAAGCAGGTCCACCTAGATCTGGTCACACAGGAATGTGTCCAGGCAGGTTTTGAAAACCTCCAGAGAAGGAGACTTCGCAACTCATCTGGGCAGCCTGTGCCAGGGCTCCCTCACCCTCACAATAAAGCAGTTTTTCCTTAAGTGGAACTTTGTGTTCCAGATCGTGTCCAGTACCCCTAGACCTATCACATGAAACAACAGAAAAAAAGTGTTTCCCCATACTCTTAACATGCAGCTTTTAAATACTTTTGTTAATGAGATCCCCCTGCAGTCTTTTCTTCTCTGGGCTGAACAGTCCCAGGTCCTGCAGCCTATCCTGATAAGAAGTATGCTTCAGTCCCCTGATCATCTTGGTAGCCCTGCACTGGACTCTGTTCAGAAGGTCCTTGTCCCTCGTGAGCTGGGGAGCCCAGGCCTAGACACAGGACTCCAGATAAGGCCTCACCTGGGCCAAGTTGGAGGCGGTACACCTCGACCTATTGGCAGCATTCTTCTTAGTGCATCACATGGCCGTCCTTGGCCATGAAGGCAAAAACATGTGATTAACAGATTTCTTTAGTTAGTGTAAAAACAAACAAAAACACCCATTTCTTCCAGAAAAGTAGTTTTGAGTCATGATTTCTATTTTGTGATACTTAGTTGTCTATTTAAGAGTAAATTTCCTAGTAGTATAATAACCACCAAAGCAAGTGGAGAGGGGAATTATTTTATATAGTCTTTTAAACTAACTGGTTTGGTTTTATTAATGGTTAGTTGATAGTGCAAATTACAGTCTACAGTCTATCAGTAAAGTACTTGTATACGATATTATGCATTTATTTTTTGAAGGCAAATGCCTTTCTGAGTGAGGAAAACATTGATTTGCCTGAGCTTTCTGAAGCAAGTGTGCATAATATATGTGGTAAAACCTTAGAGCTGCAAGTTTCATGAAATTGAACTTGGTTTTGGAAAAAAAAGAATAATGTAATTTTAGATTGTAGAATTGAAGTGTTTTAATCCTGATTACTAGGTTAAGATTTAGCAAATTGCAAGTTAGGAATTTTGTCTCTTCTGCCGTGCACAGAAGTCTGCACAATGTGCTCCTCAAATGAGCAGTCATTCAGTTTTATCACTGCTTGTTTACTTGACTTTTGATTAGTTGCAAACTCAGTGAAGAAACAGACAAACTAGATATCCTAAAAAATGCTTTCATGTGGATTATGCTTCTATCATAATCACTCTTTTCAAAATACAGATTTGTGATTTTAAAATGCTGCGAAGTTTTGTAGCTTGTTGTTTCATTAACTACTAACAAATCTTATTGAAAAATATCTTTAAATTTGTATTTTATATCCTTTTGCTTTTTTGCTTTTTTCTGGGTGTGCTCATACACACAGACACACATGTGTTATTCTGTGTTGCCATAAATTTTATTACAACTATGTTTGTTACATTTGCTTTTGCTATTAGTATAACTGTTGATTTTTCTTATTCAAATAATGCCCAGACACTAATAAAAATTAATTGTGGTAAATATGTGAAATGTAAATAAAATGTACTTAAGGTACAGATTGATAAGAAAAAAAGCAACATTCTCTCTTAAGCTTGTAATCAGGCTGCTCAGGTTGCCAGCCTTACTGTGGTGGCTGACTTTTCTTGCATCGGAGAAGTTCTCAAGTATTTGAACACTCAAAGCATAAAAAAGCCTCCACTTTGTTAACCTTTTCAAAAGTTTCTACTGCTTCCAAACATTTACTTACTGGTCTTTTGTAGACATGTGTTGTAGTAATGTCATTGCATTTCAGTTTTGTATTGTTTGGAGGTTGGCAGCCCTCACTCTCATTCCATTTTTTCCCCTGTATCTGTTTCCTCTTGAACTGTGAAACTTCTAAATACATTTGTTGTGATGCTTCTACAGCTTTATGTGTGAATGGGCTAGGGGTGACTTTCACTCTAATACCTGTCTAACTAACTTTAGAATTAAAACTGTATGTCCTGTATAGTGACAACAACCGTACCCTTTTAGATCTTTATATGCTCTGTATCTGCTTTTTATGTCTGTCTCCATGTGTTTGTTGCGTTCTGTTGGATTGTAAGCTTTTAAATTCTGATTCCTACTAACTATATGTTGTGGTCTAGGCCTGTCTGGTAAAAAAGGACCTCCAACAGCCAGAAGTACCTTGGAAAACTCTTAAGGACAGGAAGGGACTCAATTGCCACTTATTATCCCCGACAAAACAGACAAGGCTACTCAGCATGGGATAGAAAACAAAAATTAATGTAATCTACCACCAAATAAAAACATAAAAACCAAACCCAACCCTTTAAAACCACCCTCTCCCCACTCCTCCACTTTTCCCAGGCTCAGAGCCCTGATCCCAGTGCCTTTATCTCTTCCCCTGCTGAACAGCTCAGGGAGGCAGGGAATGGGGGTTTCAGTCAGTCTCTTCCTGATAGCTTCTGCCATTTGTCTCTCCTCAGGGTAAGTGGACTCCTTGCCAGCCTTCCCTGTGCCTCCATGGGGTACCTCACACATTCAACAGCCCTGCACAGGCCGCTCCAATGCGTGTTCGTGCCAAAGGCTGCAGCTCCTCTCCACTTCTCGTGTGGGTCTGCTCTGCAGCCCACAGACTCGCCAGCACGGCCTGTGCCATGGCCGCCCCCTCACAGAGTCTCTTGCCCGTCCAGCCACACTCACCCAGTGCTGCTGGTGGCTCTCAGGCCCGCCGTTGCCCTTCATGGGTTGCAGGGGTACAGCTGCATTCTCATCATGGGTTGCAGAGGGGTCTCCTGTCTGGTGCTCCTCTTTCCTTCCTCCTCTGAGTGTGCAGTCCACAAGGTTACCTCCATCTTGTACCACTCCTCCACCTCCTTGTTCAGCTCAGGTTTCCCTCCTTAAATAGTGATGGCACAGGTGCCAGATTGGCCTGGCCAGGCTGGTGGTGGGTCCATCGCAGAGCCGGAGGATGTTTCGAGAACTGCTTACTAGGGCCAGCATTGCAGCCCCCTTCACGTTTTACCAGGCAAGACGTGTCTCCACACAAACCCATGACGCTATAGTAATACTTCCAAAGTTGTATCATGTGAGAGCAAGATACGAAATTTTTTTGTATCTGGAAGAATGGCCTTTTTTCCCAGGTGTTTTGCAAGGTGTCAGGAAGAACTGGAAAAAGTGAATAGGAGTCCCAGACTTTCCAGACTTACTGCTTTCATTGCTAACCATGGTTTTCTCTGAGGAAGCACTGCTGGCTGTAAACATGGAAAAAGTATTAGTGTGTAAGTGCTTCCAGTGATACCCTAGTACTATAAAATTTGAGTCATACCTGGTACTACTTTTTAAAATAAGTAAGAGGAGAGTTACAAAAATAGCTGAACAGGTCTCTAAACTTACATAGATGTATTTCTTTATGTGAATGTAAAGCTTGATATTGTGTATTTTGTATTAATTTTCCTTAAAATACACAAGGTTACTGTGAAATGTAATATCCTGGTATTAACAGGTTTTTTGAAATTCCAAACATGTTCTCCTGCGTACATCTCAGTGTCTCAAAAGAAATTAAAGAATGCAATGGACATCTAAATAGTATAGCAAATGTAAACCTGTGTTAATTTAGTCTTGTGTAATCTCCTTTTTATACTGGCAATAGTGATTTGTTGTTAACAAACTTGATTTTTTTCTTCCTCCTTGCCAAAGAAAAGCATACTTCAGCTTAAATGCCATGTTCTGGTGTTTTTGTGTAGCAGCATTTTTAATTATTATTCTTTCAGATGGGTTGGCTAGAGGAGATGCTACTGCAGTCTTTTAATTCATTATGCGGGAGGATGCAGGTTCCTGTTAGAGGCAGAGCATTTTGTACGCAATTTTAACTTTGTGCTGTGGGAAAAATAAGTCAGCCCTTCCTTTACGATACTTTCTATAACTCAGTTTTGCGAACATAGCAGTAAGTGTATTAGCTACTCTGTCAGTTCATCTGCAGTCAGCTCAGTGTAGGCTACTTAATCAGCTTCTGTTCATGTGGTGTTACAAGCATATCAATGCAAGTCCAGTTCAGTTCTCCCATGTTAAAATTCTTCAGCAAAGAGAATGCAAGGGATGGTGTTGGACACTCCTGTGTAAGATGATTCTGCCTGAGCTCAGGGAGGGTAACTAATTATCCAGCAGAAGAGCACAAGAGAGATTGACTCATCCTGGAAAGGTGATAGAACAACTCATCCTGAGTATCATCAGTAAACATGGGAAGGAAAAGATTGTTGTCAGAGAGAGTCAACATGGTTTCACCAAAGGAAGATCCTGTTTGACCAACCTGAGAGCCTTCTATGAGTGCATAATGGACTGGCTAGATGAGGGGAGAGCAGCGGATGTCATCTACCTTGACTTCAGCAAGGCTTTTGACACCATCTCCCATAACATCCTCAGCAGAAAGCTCAGGCAGTGTGGCTTGGATAAGTGGACAGTGAGGTGGATCAAGAGCTGGCTGAATGACAGAGTCTAGAGGGTGGTGACCTATAGCACAATATCGAGTGGCCAGTGGAGTTCCACAGGCATCGGTTCTGGGGCCAGTTCAACATCTTCATGAATGACTTGGATGAGGAGACAGAGTATACCCTCAGCAAGTTGGCTCATGACACCAAACTGGGCGGACTGGTTGATTCCCCAGAAGGCTGTGCTGCCATTCAGCAGGATCTGGACCGGCTTGAGAATTGGGCAGAGAGGAACCTCATTAGGTTCAACAAGGACAAGTGCAGAGTCCTGCATCTCAGAAGGAACAACCCCATGCACCAGTACAGGCTGGGGATTGACCTGCTGGAGGGCAGCTCTGCAGAGAGAGACCTGGGAGTGCTGGTNCAAGGGGTAATGGGATGAAGCTGGAACACAAAAAGTTTCATTTAAACATAAGAAAAACCTATTTTACTGTTCAGATGAGGGAGCCCTGGCACAGGCTGCCCAGGGAGAGTGTGGAGCCTCCTTCCTTGGAGATCTTCAAGACCTACCTGGACATGTTCCTATGCCACCTGATCTAGGGGACCTGCCTCTGCAGGGAGATTGGACTGGATAATCTCTAAAAGTCCCTTCCAACCCCTACCATTCTATGATTCTGTGACTCTTTTGCTTGTAAGTTGTCCTAGAACTTCCAATAAGCAAATGATAGACAGCTTTTTTACTGTGAAAAATATATGCACCTAGATTAAAACTCTGTGTATGTACATATATATATATATATATATACACTCTCTGGTTTTATTTTGACAGGAATCTTTTGATCCTTCTATGCAGCTGCATTTTGTTCATCGAGCTCCACGTATCATTCCCCCTTACCAGTCAAAAAATGCATCAAGCCTTGGAGATTTGCTAATAGGCTTCTTCAAGTATTATGCCACAGAATTTGAGTAAGTAATAAGCTCATCTTAGTGTTTAGAATATACAAAACTAAAATTCAGTCTATTCAATATATCAACACTTTATAACCCTTCAAGAGAAAGAGTAGCAGTAATGCAGGAGCCATAACTGACAGAGAGGATATGGGTGAAAAGACTAAGGGACAACAGCAGTGTTAGTGAAGAGTTTCTGATATGATTTACTTAGCCAACCATCCTGACTTGTAAAATAGCTGGTGGAAGTTAGAGAGCTTTGTCCTTTAAAAACGGATGCACTTTTTATATTACGCTCTTCTGAAATGGCCTGTCCATATATGAGAAAGATCTGTTCTTTGTAGCTGTAGTTTAAGGTATCGATATAAATTATTTGAACCTTAACAGCCTCACTTATCTTCTGTCAGCCCAAGTCAGTGGAGGTAACTGAGCAGGTGACTCCTTACATTGACTATAGTGTGCATCAATATAGGCTGCACCTCGTGAAGAATTCTCCCATATCGACTTGGTTTGCTACAGTCTGAGTTTGACACCTGGACTTTCTTGTAGAAGAGAAAGAGAAGCTGAAGTTTTGAGCGTATCAGAGAAAGCTGTAGATTATTAATATTTTGCCAAATTGTCACTCAATTTCTTAGAAACAGTGCTTATCCTTAAAAAATACCAAATGTTTGTATTTCAATAAGCTTAAAGATCTTCTGAAGACCCTATTTCTAAGGTAGTTCACATGTGTTGCTGTTGTGTGTATGTGCTTCATATCCATTTCCTGGAAGGAGAACAAAGTGCGTAACTGCTGGATAATCATTACAATTTTTGAAGTGTTCATATTTTACTTCATTGTAAGAAGTGGATAATTCGCTGGAGACTTTCAAAACCTGCCTGGATGAGTTCCTGTGTGACCTACTCTAGGTGGTCCTGCCCTGGCGTGGGGGTTGGACTGGATGATCTTTCGAGATCCCTTCCAACCCTTAAGATTCTGTGAAGATTCTGAGAAATCCTTCAAAGAAAATATTGCTAGGGTGTGCACCACGTGTGGAATATGTAATCTAAATCCATATGTGTCCATTCGTGAACTAATTGCACTTTCTGCATGCTTGAGCCTGCTTCTGAGGGATTTTTCCTTCAATGATCTCTGCAGATGAGGCAATGGTCTTCTGTCCTAAAAGTTTCTCTCAAGTACATGTCTTTTCACTGGCAAGATGCTAGTTGCTACATAAGTAAAATAGAAAACACTACTGGAGGGAATGTCAAGTTCTTGATTTATATGAGACACTATGTGCATCCTTCACTACTTGTCTGTGTAACGAGCTGTTAGTGTACTAATATGTGGAGGTAAATATCTTTTTCCACCACAGAAGATGTTTCAAGTTTGCCTGTGCAAACCAGCAGAGATGATCTTGTCCACATGTAGGAAAAATAGCTAACGACTTTATTTTTCTTGCAAACATAGCTGACAACTGTTTTCTGTGTAAGTCAGTAGCTACTCCAGGAAGAAGAAGAAAATTTTGTCTGCTGTATGACACACAGAATATACTAAGAATATGAAGTCTAAAAATTCTGCTAAATCAGTACTTGAACTGATGGTAATCCTTGAATGTTACTTTTCTTGATAATCATAAATGAGGAAAAAACGTTATCTAAATTTAATCACAGAGGCACACAGCAGCTTCTTGTTAAAACAAAGCTTGAAAGAGTGAGCAATGGGGATGGGATACTTGTTGACGTCAAGGCAAGAAAAGGTTTTTTTAAGATCAACCAGCCAAACAAAAAAGGAATACCAGGCTTGTTTTTCCCATTATTAGTACTTGTTAGGTATTTAAAATTTTGACAGACGATAACCTTTTTTGAAGAAACCTGAGACCAAAACCAAAACCCTGTAAAAATAGCCATTAGAATTTCTATGTTGAAAATGTTACATATCTGAGAAATCTTATCAGGAAAGGAGGTGCCTAATGAAGCGGCCTGTATTATTTTTAACTCTTCCTGCTATAGAAATAAAACTTAATGAGATGTGCTGTTTACTTGACCACCTGTGGATCCCTGGCAGCTATAGACACTGTGTGAAAGCAGCAGGTGGCGTGTCTCAAAGATACTAACGTTCCATATAGTTTCATAAAACCTGGTAATTGGCTGGGGGAGAGAAACCCAAATTAATCCCCATGTTGAGGGGAAAACGGGCAGAACATGGTGTTTAAACATTTTTGCGACTGTGATAGCCATCCTGTGAGAACACCTGCAATGTCAGGCTGTTGTCTTTGCTTTGAGGTTGGCAATGGAAACAATGTTATAGACAAGAATGAGGATAAGAGTTAAGATACAGTACAGGGCTCTGTTAGTGCTGCCTTTCATGGGAGAACTAGTATTTAACTCCTGAATGTGTTGAATTTTTTCATTGCTGTAATCAGTATCTTTTTCAATGTTTACTCTCCCTGTAAAACACTTAACTACTGTTTTTATGCACTAAGATCTTTGAGATTGTATTTCATATGCAATGATTATTAGATTACTATTAATTAAATGACATACACTCTGCCAATGAACTTGCACTATTGAACTGCAATGTGTTTGATAGAAAAACTACTAAAAAGAATACTACTCCTGTTTTCATAAAAGTGACTTTTGTAGATTCCTGTCTATGGAGTAGGACACAACGCTAGCAGGTTTGATACACTGAACCTGTTTTGCTAAAAGAACAACATGCAGTCAAGAATCAGGTCGTGTGTGAAGATAATAATTCTGGACAGAATGAGTCATTGACTCCATCTACCTGGAATGCTTAACTGATCAAATATTTTACATATATCAATCAGAAAATTGAAGGTGATGGTTTAAACTTCACCCTCGGTGTATCAAAGGCCAGTAGGTATTTCAGTTAAAATCTGTGTTTTATTTTACTTGATGTAGTAAATAAAGTTTTAAGGGCAGGATGGGCCCAAAGGAAGAAATAAGAGCCCTGCATTCTGTGCTGCTATCAATAAGTTGTTCTCTTTGCACTCTGTTCTGGATGGTTTATTTCCCATATGCTTTTAATCTTCTTTTTTTCATTTAGACTATGAGCTGTTTCAGAAAAAGTACTTGTTACCATGTATTTGTACAGCGTCCATTCCACAGTCCTACTCGGGGATTTTTCAGAGTGTCTATAAGATGTAATTTTTATCCTCCTTCTTAAGTTCTCAGAAGTGTGGTTTGGAAATTGCTGCATATATGGCACAGAATCTTCACAGAATCTTAAAGGTCTCCAAAAGATCATCAGTCCAAATTCCCCTGCCAGAGCAGGACCACCTAGAGTAGGTCACACAGAAACTCATCCAGGTGGGTTTTGAATGCACATATGGCAAAGCTTGATTTGCTAACATGGTTGTATTATTAGTTTGCCATAAGAGGTCAAGTCTGCATAATCTTTCTCATGTTACAGCTTGCTAAAAGTATGCTTATAACTCCATTCTAACTTTTAAGTATTTCAAACTATCAAAGGTCTCTTGATCACGCAGTCAACGTGACCAAGTGAAAAATGTATGGAGGTGTTTTCAAAAGAAAGGGTTTGGAAACTGGTCCATGTTTACCAGGCCCTCTGCAGAGAGTGTCTGGTTTCATTTCTGCAGCTGTGAGTGAAGGCAGCAGGTTTTCTCTTGGCTGTCTCTGTACGGAGCAAGACCTTGAAGCAAGGCCTTGCTCCCCTGAAGTTCATTCTTAGGGAACCCAGAGATTGTCCTTTGGGACTGTACTTCTTTTAAATGTATTGTTTCAAGTTACATAGCTGTTGTTTAAGGTCATTCACTGATTAAGTTATGTTTGGTGGACATGATAAAAAATTGGTTACATTGTCATGACAAAAAAATACAGTTCTTGGTGTCTCCTTTCAGGGTAGAATTGGTCAGGTAACAAAGGGATAATTTTGTAATAGTCTATTGAATTAAATATGCTTAGCATATGTACCCATCTTAGTGTACTTATGCAAGTGTTTTTGACTTGTAAGAATGCTTTGGGAAATACAAGCTTTTTAATCTATTTATAGCATATTTATACACTTTACACCTGGAAATGCCTGGTCTCTTTCTTTCAAATTCTTGCCTTCTCCATGAGGAGCACATATGTGATGTGGGCACTAACACCCGGAATAACTGGTAGTTGAAATAGCTGCCTAAATAGTTAGTGGTAACCTACAGATTGAAAGTGTGTATGCAGTGAATGTTTGCCTGGTGTCGTCAATAATGAGGTTACTGCGTGCAAGCTAAAAAAGCCAATATATCATTTCCTATCAGTAATTCATTTCTAACTCAGGCTGATTTTGATACCTGATTTTTTTGTCAAGGTTAGTGAAAGTTTAAGATTATTGGAAAAAGTAATCATTTTCAAATTTAAATTAAAAAAATTTAAAAATCTAAAAAAATTACACTTTTTCATTGTTTTTTTAGCTAAAATAATGTATCATAAGCAGGTTTGGTTTTTTTTTTTCCTGTGTAAAAGAGCAAAATATAGTCTAGAAAAAAAAGAAGTCAAGAGAAGAATTACAGGTTGGAATTGAAACAATAACTCCTGGCTTAACCAAGCACAGATCAAATACTTTATTACATGATTTTTTTTTTTCCCCCCCT
>WBNH01010806.1:0-22787 GCA_013401255.1 Urocolius indicus | reverse complement strand
TTCATTTTTTTTAAAAAAAGAAACACATGGAGCAATGATAATTAATACCAAAATACCACAGGGTTTTTTACTTGTATATTGAAGTAAACAAACTTCAAAGATGTTTTACATACCTACTAACCATAACCCAGTCAGATGGCACAGAAGATTTATGGGAATTCTTGACTTCTATCATAAACTAAAATAAACAGAAATGTCATATTACACATCATGCGAAGTTAGGCAGACTGCAGAACCATAATTATCACAGACTGAGAAATCTGCATACAGAGAAAAATTGTATTCAGTCTGAAAAGAATGAGCAGATCAGAAACTAAAGTTCATTTTCCCCCAGAAGTGAAGGTCATGACATATGCATTTTCTGCTGAAAAAGCAACTTATCCTGAGCTGTTCTTGTACCCTCCATCTCTGGAGTTGTTGCTCCATCTCTGCCCTTCTATCCCTCCTTCCACTAACACGCTCTCCTCACCTCCATTTTATCAAGCTAAATCCAGACTAAAGCTAGTAAGTCAGTCTTGCTCTACCCAGACCTGACCAGGCCTTCTAGAGAATTCAGTATTTATATGAACTCCACATTATATACCGCCTGTACAGAAGCTACTCCTTCCTGCCTAGGGATCAGTGATTCATACTGAGCCACAGTTACTTACAACATATCACAGACAAGAGCTCAACATCTCAAATGGTAGAACTGTATCTAACGTACTTTGCTTAAAAAGTTTGGATCAACTCGGGGTCAGAAACAGAAGGAATAGGGGAAATCAGTAGTGATAACATGAGGTTCAGTGCAGTGATAATGTGTTTATTGCAGCATTTTACATGATTCATGTCAGTTACCTGAGGTCCTAGGTGTCAAGGAACTGAGGCATTCTCAAACTCAAGAATTCAGCTGGAAAACTAATTTCTAGCAGAGGTTAGATTAAATCAAAATCTGATCACCTTTTACAGAAAACCACAAGACTCTCATCTGACAAAGCTTTTCTATTACAGTTAGTATGATTTAGATTTTAAAATTCCAGAAGTCACCAGAATAGCCAGCAAACAAGAATAATCCTACCATGAAGACTCCAGCAAGAACATAGTGCACTAGTTTTTAATTTACCTACAATACTTCTACATTGTGTACTGTAGAAGCCCTGCCAATGCACAATGCACATGAAAGATAGAAAGTGGGTAGAAGCAGCTGTATGCAAAGATTTGAGAATCAGACAACTGCTGCTGCCATGAGTGATGCTGATGTGCTTGTATTACAGTTTTTTCTGAAGTTCATCTCAAAACAATTAAATACGCTGTGTTTATGAAAGGAAGACAGAAAAGAGAACAACATTTGAGTCTATGCTGGATGTTCAACTGCTTGGTTTGTTTATGTGGCTAGTGAGAAAAAAACAGAGAGGTTGCAGTCTTCTTCAAAAGAAGAACAGCATTTGTCTTTTCATCCTTTAATTCTTAGCCCTATTAGGTAAATATTTGCACTATTAAAAAAACCAGGACCTAAGCGCTGCTTCTGGGATGCAAGAAGCAAGTATTTGCCAAATCTACCAATTCTCTATATCCTGCCTGAACTGAATAGCAATGCTATCAGCATCCAGACTGCTTTCTTTTCTCTTTAATGCACACTACGAATTACATTAGAGGTCTGGAAACAAAAGATAGGATAGATATAGCTGTAACCTCATATTTTGGAAATGGTACGTGTCAAATGGATCTTTATCAGAACTATTACAACAGGTCTGTTGTGAAGAACCATTTGAAAACTCCATCTATACAAGAACTTGGAAAGAATATACCATACAGCTCTGAGGGAAGAAGACCTCAACTGAAAGAGACTCTTGTTATGCCAGTGCTCTGCTCCTCCCATATAATTTACTTTCCGTTTTGCCTTTATTGTCTTTTCTCACTGACATTTTCTCCAAAGCTTCCTCAACTGCCTGTTTTGCTGTCTGTGAAACACCCATATCAGATATAATCAACAGCTATGCCTAACCTCTGCATCTCCTTTCATAAATATACCAAGATGTATCTCTTTGCAATGGTTTCTGAGCTGTTCCCTTCTTCAAAGGCTTCCTCTCTTAAATGTGTGCATAGTGACTGGTGGTTTCTGAAACTGTCCTGTTCATATCCGACGTTCTCAGGTACTCTCCTCTCTTTATCAATTCTTCTTTTCTCTTTTTCTTCATATGTATCATCATTTAGCCTCTCTGAGAAATACCTTTCAAATCCTGGCTCATTCCTTATGCATTCCTTAACCATCAAAAGAAATATTAATCCAAGGCCTTTATCAAATGCTGCTATCTCTAACATTCTCCCTCACTCTCAGCATCACTTGTCTGCTCCCCGTGATATCTCTTGGATCTTCCTCAGCCTTCTAGGTCCTCAAGTGTGACAAGGGGCTGCTTCCAGTTTCTTCCTTCCCTGTCCTCACCAATTTACTTCTTTACTCCCAACTCTCATTCAGTTTCCTAACTCCTTTCTTTTCCCAATTTTCTGTGGAGTTTTCCTCAGTCTTCCTACTCTCAGTTCCCAAAGCTGAACAGTGCATCTCACTGCTCCTTTCAGTTCTCCCACAAATCTGGCAGGATCTGTAATTTTTTTTTTCTTGCACTGAACTTCTCAGCTCACTGCAACATGGGCTGCCCACACTTGCTCAGCATCTTGAAAAAAAAACAAAACCCTGTAGTCCACAGTCACTGCTTTTAAGAAGTAAAACAACAAGTATCATTCTTTAATATCTCTTTCTAATTACAGTCTTAATCAGTACTTACAAAACTTTTTACTGTTCTTCCCATTAATCTAATGCTGTGCTTCCTGGTTCTCTGTGAATATTTCAGTACTTAATGGCCACATAATCAACCTTGGAAGTATGCAAGTGTTTTTACACATATAGAAAAGTAAAACATTACTGAACCAAATTTAATTGCACTGATGTATTTTTATTATTTTAATCACTGAAGTACTTGACTTACATAAAAAGTGACACTGTCACAAAGCTGTTCTTTAAAGTGTATAAAATGTAAGTCAAATGACCTCATCAAGTATCATACTAAATGAAGAGAGTTCTACTTCAGCCTAATTTTCAAGCGATTTTCTAGAAAGCAAGGGTAGTACAGTCATACATAATAGGTACCATATTACCTCTTGACCAGAAACTGTAACATATTCTGCAGAAGGATTCTTAATCTGTTTACGAATGTCCACCAGATGTAATTTGATTTTAGAAAGCACATCCAGGATCTCCTCCTTTTTCTTTCTGATGACAGGAAAATCTGTAAGGTCCTTGAACAATTGGGTTTTATCTCCAGATCTATCCATAAGAAACATAAGATAAAATAATGGTAAAACCAAAGATACACTGCCTGATTCAATTGGCTGTGTCCATACTTCTGTTAGCTTTATTCCCCTCTACATACAAGTTTTCTGTTATTTGGTCATGGCACACCACGTTTACTGAATGCTGCCATACACCTTGTGTAAATAGAAAGGTGCTTTGCATACAACCTCTAAGAGGTTTTACCAAGATGCCTCTCCCCTACAATGTACTCAAAACCAATCTATTCCTGTTCCTTTCTAATATATCACATATATGTGATATAATATATCACATTATGCTTGTTCCTCTATTGCAAACCCTGATGACTTGTCATCTTATCATCTCCGAATGTGCACGCTGCGGCTTTTTGTTTGCTCTCCCCTGGTTGAGCACAGCAAGAAAAAGAAGCACAAGAAAAATCATTCCCTTTTGTCTCAATTCTAGAATTGCAGCAATTGCTGCCCCAACCTGGAGCTCTCCAAGTGCCAATATCACCTGTGTCAGGACTAAATATGAAGATTTAAGTAACTTCTGCATAACATGGACACATGTTCTATGATTCTGTGATTTTTCACATATTTATAATTTGGCTACATTTGGGCAGATTTTCACGAGGATTGCGAAGAAAAACCTCTCCCATAAGGCCTTCATCAAAGTAGAATGTCATCAGGAGTTTCTCAGGGCAGTCTCCATCTTTTCTCAAGAAAATATTAATCAGAGTATTTCTTAATACATGCAAACCAACGCTCCTTTCTAGTCTCAGTGTCAGAACATGACAGAATTCTTTTGGCTGCATTATGTCAGCTCTGGATTAAAATCTGAAACAGGCAATTCCATTGAAATGCTTAAAAATGGGAAGCTGAGAAAGCTATTAAAAATATGGTTGTCTTCAAAAATAGTAAATAAGTAATTTATCCTAATAAGGAAGGCAATAAAAAGTAGCGCAACCAACCCAAAGTTAATTGCAATATATATTTGTATTCTATATAAAATACAAAACTAGCATTAATTACATAATTACCCTGAAATCTGTATTTGGAGAGCAAGTAATCTGTAAACTGAAAGTAATAAAAGACATACGTAATAAAAACTCTAATGTTCTACCAACTCTCATATCCATTTGCCTGAGAACAAAACTACAACTGGAGGCATTGACCAGACAGGTAACACAAAGCTGTGCTTTGATTTTCATTATATAGATGTAGCTATTATATAAGTGCTAGTAAAGTTTCCATTTTAAAATACAATACTAGTTTTCAGAAACAATTTTGTGCTAATTAGACTTGTTTCCATGGGAATGCAAGGAAAAAAGATTGCTAGTAGCCAGTAGCTGACTGTGAAGACTGTCACTGCTATCTGATGCCTACCAAATATTTAAAAGTTGAAGGTTAAAAAAATCCACAAAACTAAAAATATCAAATTCCTCTAGAGCACAGGAATACCGCTACTGGATTTTATCCACACCACATAGTAAAATTGACATATCATGCAATATACGTATGTCTTCACAGATGTGTTTGTGCAGGTATGTATAGGAGTAATCATCACAATTTTGGTAAAAGAAAGTTCTTTAAGTACAAATAATATTGTCCAAAAAAAGTTCAAGATATTCACAGGCTAAAAGGAAGTTACTTCAGTGATCTTCAATAAATGCAAATAAAATATATGTATTCTGCAGATCAGTGATATCTTCTACTTAAACTACTGTGTCTTTTGTATACTAATTGTAGCCATCATCAACACAGTGACACACACACACACCCTCCCCCCACCATGTTTTAAACCTACCTACAATAAGACTTGATTCATTAACACATAGTCAAGTTTTGTCATAACCTGCCACAACTCTAACTGGATACCATGCATCGGTAGAATACTCATAATCCCACCTGTCTAACAGATATAGCAAATATTTCTACCCCTCCCACCTTCTAAATTTATACACCATGCATGTGTCTCCAATTCAGAAGCAAATAAGTCTTAGGCTTAATTCTTAAATAACTTTAAATCTCAGCTGGGAAAAGATAAAAACGATATTAGAAATAAATTGGATGCTTATTTTTAGTCTCTCTAAAAAATAAATGATCCGGACTGCATTGCCTCAATGTAACTACACATTAAACTATACAGTACATCTTTCATCAAAGAATCTCTTAGTATGTTGATTATATCTCATATTGTAACACAAGGAAATGTTAAAAGTTAAATGAAACTTGCTCATTGCAAGAAAGCTTAGGATGGTCTGGATATAAAGCTAGATGATACTAATTTTGTGTTCAGAATGTCTTTTCAACATGTGTGTAAAAATTGCACTGAAATGAGACCAAAAACCAAAGTTGGCCATTGCTCAGAAAGACTGGCTGTGCATGCCAGACAGAGCGCCTCTGTCTCTAGCAAGATTGGAAAAACTTCTCTTAGGAGATTTTATACTTTTTTCACTTAAAGATAGTGACTTCTACTGGCCACAAAGTATTCCTCCTAAATCCTGCCCCCTGAGAGGGTTGGTTTTTGTTGTGAGATTTTTTGGGTTTTGGTTTTGTTTTTTTTTTTTAACACAGCTCTGTTTTACTGAACTCATGTTTTTGCTCTACTATTCTGCATCTTAAACCTCCTGTCATCATCCTTCTGTGGTTAAATCTAGGATCTAGGGGTAATAATGGAAGCAACAGTTCTTCAGAAGAAAAAGTACACGACGAATTGTTTAAAAGTAGTCTCCCTTAAAACATATAGTTATTTTAATTTAGCATCTTCTTCCTTTGTCTACATTTTTGTTTCTTGGACCAAAGCAGGACAGAATTAAGACTAAAAAAACACCAAGCAGACAACTTCCATACTTTCAGCTCATCTCTCCAGACTGCAGGAAGGTAATTGTACACAAAATCCTGATAACACCCAGAGCATGAGGTAAGTGCTTTTTTAATCATTCTCTGGAGGGAGTTCATGAACAAAGCACTACTCCAGAAATGCTCTGAGCACAAATCACTACAGGCTACAGAAAATCTTCAGGGCTACTAAATTTCACTTTCTCTTTTGTTAATGAGCATGTAAAGAGATTTTTTAAAAATTATGAGAGGCACTCAAAAGCTTTGATAAATTTTTACAAAAACAGTAAAAAGCATATTTCTGAAAGCAGAGCAGCAAGTCTGCTAAAGGTCAAGTCTTGCTTCAAAAGGAATCACTTCTCTATTTAAAAATAATTTAAAAGTTGTTAAACAAATTAACATAAGCAAGACATATTTTGCTCTAAATTCATTCCTCAAAGAAGCTGAAAAACTCTCAAAAATTATTCAGTCTGAGGCAGACATAAATAAGCAAAATATTTGCTCACCTAGTTTAACTTCAAAAAAAGAATTTAAGCTGCAGAAAACAACCTGCTTTAACTATAAGCAATCTGTACATGCATAAATAGAAAACAAAAAATATAAAACTAATGTGTATTAAAGCAAGATGCACAATCTGCATAACTGAATACATTTTGACAGAAAGCCTATGAAGCCCAGAAGATTACTGTTTTCTACTTACTTGGCTGCTTCTTCATTAAGAATCTTTAAATAATGTTTTACTGGGGAAAGAAGTTCTGGGATTTCCAACAGTACATTTTGTAATAGAGGAGTTTTCACATGAGAATGTATGACCGGAACAAGAGCTTGAATTTCCAAGTCCAGACGAGATAGGGTGCTGACTATCAAGAAGAACTCCTGGGTTGAGCACTGAGAAGGGAAGCAATATCTAAATCATTACAATGTATTGAACTTTCACTAAATCCTATATGGTTTACTGCTTTTTGAAAATGAGATAAAATGCAGTTAAATGCACAGACTGTAACGCAACTGCATAATCTTATCACATTCACAAAGTTAATAAAGCATACTAATTATTTTAACCACTGTTGTTAGGAATCAGTTGAGAGCTGATCTCCATTATTACTGTTTCTGGATGGAGATGTATAATACATATGCAATAGACAAATAGCAGGGCAAAAAATGGGCTAATAAAAAATGGGCCAACAACAAAAGACAAGTTGAGTAATTTTATGAGGACCACAACTTGTCCACACAGGCTTCTGCATCTGTCTGCTGTTATCTGAATCTCCAGGCTGCTGTTTTGGCAGGAGAGGACTTGGAAAGACTAGGTCAGGCATAAAGACAGAATCTTGGAATAAGAACAGAGAAAAGAAGAAAAAAATAAAATAAAAAAAAAACATGGAAAGAGAAAACCAGCCGACACTGCTTAATGTGCTTGTAGCTATTGCCAGCTTCAGCCTCTGGCCGGTCTATGTGATGAGGAGACGAAGGAAAACACACTAGCCTGGTTGTTCATCCTTCATTCTCTCCTCACGAGAGAGTTATGAAAGAGATTTTTCTACCTCTTTCAGGCAGCTAGCCAGGGCATCACAGAAACAGAATCTCCCAGTTTGGAAACAATAGCACACCATACTTGCTTCCCAATATCCACAGAGTAGGAGTATATTGTTTCCGATAAAGCAGCTTCTTGCTAAAAACAAGCAATTTGTAAAAGAGAAACTCCTCTTTCTTCTTTAACCATAAATATTACTTCTCATGAAGCTCAAATATTTTGCTGTTAGATTCTACATACTCTTCAGTTTCATCACAGCTTGTTACCTTTACCTCATTTTCAAAGATTAGCGGTCAAGGTCAGGATTTTGCAAGCAGTCAACAACCTAACAAAACAATCTAACTCCTACCACACTCCTAGTCCCCCCTTCTCAGTTGACCCATTCAACTCTCAGGTACCTAAGATACTCATGCCTCACCTATAAATTAATAACAACTCTCTCTGAAATGGTCTTAAAATAGAAGTATGTATGTATGTTTTGCATAGCAAATGGAAACACAGTCCTATGAGACAATGCCTTCAAACACTCCTGAACTCAGAGGCACTCCAAGACATTTCAATTTCAGAAGGTTTGGAAAAAATTGTCAGTAAAAAACTACATTGACATTTTTTCATATTTGATTGATCTGTAAAGGCATTCCTTCTTCAGCCTTCTGGACTTCTCCCATCAGTGAAATGACAACACTGAAAAAAAATAATTTATTTTCCTCATCTAAGGACGCAAGGAAGAAGGCAGGATACATTGAATGCTTCTACTAGAATATTCTTTGTATGCAGTATCCTTCTCTTCCTACATTTTTTTCTGTCTATTATCCTGGCAAAATACGGTCTAGAATTTAATTTCAGGTCAGTACAACACTGATCACAGAACATGTAAGCTTCAGTGAATGAGTACTTCATAAAACAGGTCTACAATTTATCAGCATCTTTCTGATAACATGGAACTTATTCCGTCTTGTAAAAGCTCTGACAACAAAATAAAACAAAATAATAAAGTGGTAGATCTGTCAATGTCATTTGAAGTCAAAGCACAAAGGAAAAATCTCAAAGACTAAACAAATGATAAATCCAGGCTTGGACTCATAGTCAAAGTAAAACACAGTATGACTGACTGCATCATCATCATCAACCTTGATGCAGATAAAGGATAAAATTCTGCAAGATTTCCCTTGATTACAAAATGTACTCAACCAGGCAGAGGCTGAAGCCCTGCCACATGAAATTGTAAAGCAGGTCCCTGACAAACAGCATTAAGTGATTCATAGGAAAACAATGTCCAGAAAAGAAGATTGAGCAAATATGGACAGTAAGAAATACATCGGTTGAACAAATGGTGTTTTTTTTAATTGTTCTTTAAAAAAGGAACCTAAGAGTGGCTTAATTAGTAGAATATTTATGACAGGATAGGAAAAGGAAAATATTTTAAGACATAAGAACATCTGTCTTGACATGTTTTTCAATAATGGTAGTGAGACTGGTGAAGGTGAGGCATCAATAAAAGAAGTAAGCTAGATTTCAAGGCAGTGTCACCTACAAAAGAACTGGTGTAGGTCGAAGCCACAGGGGACAACCAACAACCTTGGATATATATAAAAGACATAGTAAACAACAGTGAAAGTTATCATGCAATTTCTCAGATGATGTTTGATGTACATGCTGAAGCTTCTCACAGCAGCTCTGACAGTCTACACACCAAGAGTTATCTAATGAATTAAACCTATTTGATTCTGTTGTGAGTGACAGTCTACAGTATCTTTGGAAAATGGGAAATTCATCATGCTTTACTGCAAACAACTTTGTTAAACACAGTGTTCCTAAGAACGGGTGAACTTATCCCTTTTGTACTTTTCTCAGTATTACTGTTTCCCCTAGTTTGATTTTAGTAACATTGCAGGACTCTACATCTAAAATTTAAGGTCTCCACTGCAGAAATGATTTACTAACCAAACCGCTAACTTGGAACAGATGCCTCAAAATAACTCCAAAAAGCTGGACTCTGTTAAATTGGGACTTATTCCATTTAAATCCTAAGTAACCTTACAAAAGATATATAACTGTGTTAAAAATTAGAAGCTCTTAAAATGCAGTAAAAACTGTTTACATAAAGCAGAATTAATAGTCTTGCATTCACAGAAGATTCTCACAAGCTTATTCAATGTTATTTTTGAAATCTAATTTTGAGATATCATCAACGATAGCTACAGCATCTCTGTCACTAGAAAAATAACCTCAGTGTTGACAGTGATAAGAAACAATACCAGCAGTTTATCAAACTGTATTGAAAATGCTGTGTCTGCCACTGAGGAGAATGCATAAAAGATCTAGAATAGTATGCCAGATCCAACACCCACAACACTGAACACAATTTAAACTTGTTTGCATTAGTTAAATTGTTTCCAACAGATCTAAAAGATCTACAGAGGTCCACAGCTGACAGATATTGACCATTCCAAGTTAAAAGCATTGCAAACTTTAAAAAGAGGGAGTTGAAATGCAAAACACATTCATCACTCCTTTCAAACTGTAAAGTTTTTCATATAGTAAGTGCACTATTTTTGGTTTAGGAAAAAGGTTACTATGTTCTCCTGTTATGAGATTATTTATATTAATCAGTACTTATTATTGCAAATACAAAATATCTGTAAAGCAAATTCTTTAAAAGATTAAAAATTTGGTATATGGAAGACATGCACACTGCCATCATAGAAAAAAAAAATGTAGGAAAAAGAGGCTACACCTTAGCTGAATGCAATTATGTATTATGCTATGGTGAGAAATTATTTTAAATAGTCTATACAAACAGTAATTTCGTAAGTGTATATAACAATACTGATTTAATAAAAGAAAACAACACATTTTTCTCTGAATCTACTGGGAAAAAAAAAAAAATCACGCTATCTTCAATGAAGTAGCATGTTTCTTCCAGAGAAGGTCACGTTTTCACCTTTCCAGTTGAGAAGCTTATGTGAAAGACTTTAAATATTTAGCACTCAGCTGAGCAGAACACTTCTATGCACCACAATGAAGTAGTGAAGTATTCACTGGAAAACTGAAAGGCAAACCTCACAAGGAGGCTGTAAGCAGCCAAGCTAAATACTCTCCATATAGCAACTGTCTGCTTTGTTTTGCACAAGTGAAAAGCCTGGTAAGTAGGCAGCAACGTTTTAGAGACTGAACTGATTCAGAACTGAGCAGGTTTTCCCAAATTGCAGCAACGTGTGATGAACTCAGGAGAGCCTATGGCTAAAGTGAGAAGCATAAGAAATTGAAATGACATTTATCTACAAGCCCTGGGGTAAGGTTTGATTATTGACCTCACTCCTTGAGTTAAGTGAAAGCTACACTTTAATGTGTTCAGTAAATTCAATGACCATTTGTTATGATGATAGCAGCCCCCTTCTGGTTACTGAGCTTTAATAAAAAAATCATGTTTATTGAGCAAAGGCTACAAATAAGATAAATATTTACAGACCAAGCCTGTGTAAATATTTACCTTCTGAAACACACTACATGAAACCAAGGATGAACCAGCAAGAAAAATCAGGATGGCCCTGTAGGACACATTTCTAAAAGTACTGATGGCATGTTTACTCTGTAACTAGCCTCTAGACCTACTCAAGTCACAGGTCTCTGACAGGTCCTCTTGCTGTTCCGTGCACTCCAAGGCAAGGCTAAGTAGTCATCATTTTAACTGAGACAAAAAAAGAATAAGGTCTGGCCATTCATATTTCCAACTGTCCTGAGATACAGATCACAAAAAGAAATGCACGTGGCAGAAGTTTTCTTCTGAAAGATACCAAATAATAGTATCTTTCTCCAGCAGCTAGAGAGCATAGATGAAAAATGTTGTGTCAGTGTGCCTTCCATCAAATGTAATTCAGCTCTAGTTACAATTTAGACAAAACTCTTTATAATTTGCTGTCAGTTTCCTTTTGAAGTTCCTACCTAGAAGTCCTCATACAGTTGATCTCCAGCCATCTTCCTCTTGTCATAGAAGGGTAAAGCCATTCTGTCTTTTTGCTTAGAAAGATGTTAGGTGCTGGAGCTGTAGGAACTGGGAAGCATAACCAGTCCTTGTATTAATTCCTCTCTCCATAGCAACAGTAACATTGCTTGTCTCTTTTGTCATTCCCATAGTTCTTTTTCAGGCTGGGGCAAATTCAGAGATGGTAATATGACCTCCAATATGACCAATTCCCTCCACAAGAATGCTAATTTCCAGAATGCTCAATTTCAGATTGCTTATACCTGTGGACAGATCACCAATGGGTTTTGGTGGTTTGGGTTTAGGGTAATAGTAATTTGTGGAGAGTCAGATTAAGAATTGCCAATTTGAATGATGCTGCCAGACAACAATTGTTACCAGATTTATTTAAAAACAAAACAAAACACCACAACAGTCAGACCAAGAAAATATACAGTAATGTTATTTACTAGAAGAGTTACCATACAGACACTTTGCCTTGCAAAGTCAGTTCCAAAACAGATCACTGTTTTGCCTTAATTTTATTTGGTCTCCTCTAGAGGTTACTGGTGCAAACTGCATTGCACAATAAAAGTTCTGCAGTGGCTGATTTGAATGAAAGATGTTTGGAACAACTGAGACAATCCAGCCATCTGTGCACTTCAGAGGTCTCCCTTCACGACACAACTCCTCAAATACAAACACAACTTAAGTCTAAAGGACCTGAAGGATGAAACACTGGTCACATTCATCTATTTTTCCTGCAGTTGACACTGAGTTAACACACACGTTCCTTCACTTAAGCTATCAGTGCATTCCACTCAGAGTTTTGCAACTCTTAAAGGGAATGAAATTGCAGAAAAGTCTCATTTTCTGCACGTGGATGATGGACATTTGGAATTAGCAAAATTGCAAAGGCTCCTGTAGTGGGAACTGAAATAGTAGCATTTACCAAATTATTTTTTGGGAGAAGGAAGGGATAATTAAAACCAGCTACTCCACGTTCTTGAATATGTGTCTACTTTGCAGAGACCTTTCTTCAGTATCCATATTCACTGTCTGTCTAGACTGCAAAATCTGCTTTTCATTTTTTATTGAAAACAGAGATACTGTCATCTCCTCAAAGTCCTAAAGATCTTGAGACTTTATTCAGTGGTTTGGGTACTTTCCACAGTGTTCTGCAACAGAAGGTAAACTAAATTTTTACAAAGATAAACTAATTTATCAGGGGAAAAAGTGTATGCTTTTCCCCTTCATTTACCCTTAAGGATTCTGCTGGAGCACATCTCTCCTGCACCTCTTCACCTCATTCCAAAAACATCACATGAAAATTCAGGGACTCTAAATGGTTCCACCTAAATTCCAGCTTTAAAGTTGAGAGGAATAAGCAGTTCTACAACAGGAAGGGACACCTGAAGAAACAGATAGAGATTAGTACAAACAAACAAACAAAAAAATAAAAGGAAGCACAGGATAGCAGTGGAGGATTGCCATGATGTTGTAGAACATAGATGTATCCCTAAAAAGGTTATTATGTATCACTCAGCCTGAAATGAGTTACCTCATTAAAAAGTTAATTATTTAATTCCTGGATGGCTGTTTTGAAAAAATAGTATCATGCAGTCACAGTATGTTTTAAAAGATGGGGAAGATGGTGCACATTCCCTCTTTACACAAGCTGAACCTCTGTATCCATTCACTGAAATATTTAAGTCTTTCCATGTGCCCAACACTGCAACACATTAAGGCTTATACAAGAACTGAATTTGAGATTTCCAGAGAGAGGAAACCTTTGTGATGTACCATCCAAAGAAGCTCCAGCTTTGCACTCCTCCTACCTACCTGTTCCTTTATCTAAAACAAACTGTCAAAGCTTCTTAATATAACAGTGAAATAAAAGAACATGAAGTACTGCACAGGTGCTATTAAATAGCACATTGCTTCAACTAAGAATTGTCAGTATCTCATTACAAGTAACTTTTATTAAAATCTGAAAGTAAGATCCAAATTACAGAATTTATAAACAAATTAACATTCATTCGAACACAGCTAACTACAGCCAAGTGGTTTCATTTGCAAGTGTGATTTTAGATAAGCATACGGAATGTAATGCTTTGTTTTAAAGGGACGTAATTTTTGGTACACGGACCTATTGCAGTATACCATCTCTCTGAAAACAGTCACTAAATCGTGACCACAAATGTTTTTCCTGTCCATATTGGCATTATAAATTACATATTCTAGAATCCTATCAGATGTTTCCTCTATCAGCATATCACTGATAACAAATAAAATAAGGTCCTACCGTAAGGCAAAAATGAGCCTCAGACTTGTTAAGAAGAAACTTTTAAACAAACATGCAAAACATACACAAGGACATTAATGATGCCATTTAGAAAATAATTAAGGTAATTATGTCTTTACCTTTTTGTGAAAAACACTGCAGAGGCCTCTCTCTACATCTGGCAGCTTACAAAGAAGATTTCGAATCTGACCAAACACATTGGATTCTGACAGCAGAATTTCAGATACAGCATCAAGACGGGCATTTATCTCACTGTAAAAGAATAATCACAAGATCGATAAATAAAATTAGTGTTTTTCTTAGGGGAAGGCATATATTTAGTGAAGCCTTTCCTTTTGTTTGTTTTGGGCTTGGTGGAGTTTTTTTCAAACTCTAAGGCCACATTCTCACAAGTAGGTAAGCAGAATAATTAAGAAATGCATAGAATCTAGGGCTTTCATTCAATATGCAAGCCTGATCCTTGATATGAGCTCATTATCCCCTCTCTGTGGTCAAAATGGCCAAATATACACTTCTGTGCCCACGTTTACAGGTTCCTGTAGTGGTATATAACATGAACAATACTAAACCCTGAATATCGAACGATAAACTTGCAGACAAGTAAGTGGGGGAAGGACAGGGAGATTTTACGTTTGAACTCTTTGTACCATATCCAATCTCTGTACCATACCCAATTTCAACAGGGTATATATACAGGTTACCATTTTGCCCCTCTATTTCTAATCCACCCATTGGTGATAACGGGAATCTGAACCATGTTGGGGTTCTGGCTTTTTTTTTTTTCCCTCCCAAAACCTGTAACATTAATCTCATTATTTTAGGACTGAAGTCAGCCAATGAGGAAACACTCTTCATGTAAAGAAACAATTCTATAGTTATTTGCACCTTCCTTGCAACCATATTCTTACAGCCACTTTCAGAAAAAATCTTTAAATGACCTCCTGCCAAGGTTCACATCAATCTACACTGCTGCTAGTGGCACAGCTACAATTTCCAATACATCAGTGAACTGGCTGCAGATTTCAGAGCTCAGGTAAACTGCATTTCTGCTTTCTGTGCAACTAAATTGCCTCAGTGTTGCCTCTTAGGAAAAGACTGACACTGGGGGTACACGGGTGTTTGCAAGATATACAGATTAGGAGTTTATCTTCAGGAGCTCATTAATTTAAGTACTGTCACTGCATGTAGTCCAAAGAAAATAGAGCAGTAGGTAGTTAGCTCACTGTGGACAGCACTGAAAGAGATGTGTCAAAGCTGAATAGCACGATTCCTCTGAATGTTGCTTTTCCATGTTCAGGCTTTACCTCTGAGACAACTGTGTGTGCTACAAAACAGAGACAACTAGGTGAAAGCTGTAGATATGCTGAAGTTCCACAACAGAAAGCGTGTGCTCCAGATGTTTTCCCAGAGTCCCCCACCAACGTGCTGCTAGGCACGCTCTTTGGGTACCAGTATACTGGAAGGCTTTAGCCAGCATTCAGAAAGTTTCTGTCAAACACAGCTGAATCTGAAACACAATGTTAAAAAAACCTTGTAAAATCCTCAAGACATCCCAGTGTTTACTTCAAAATCCTTGTGTTTTCACTCAGAATGACAACTAAGCCTTATCACAACATTCTCCTCCTGAGACAAGAAAGTCCAAACATCTCCATGCTGCTATATGCATGTCTGTCCACTCTTGAAGGTGAGGAGAAAAGGAGTCCTTCAATACCAATATTTCATGTACTAGTCAAGTGTGTGCAAGTAAATACAGCCCATACAATGTTTGTTCTCACAGACCAGCAAGATGCTTAGAGCTCAGTCAGCACAGGGAGATGCAATAAAAATACATGATTTCAGGGAAGACTGCTTATCTTTCCCATGGCTTGTACTGCAGAACTGCCATACCACTTGCCACTGTAGCTGCTAACAAACCCTATCCACCAGGAAATCATCAAAACTGCACAGCTCCTCAGGCTGCACATGACAACAGACTTGCAGTCAGAGACTTCTGGCCCTGAAGACAGCCAAGTCTAAGAGTCCTTGAAACTTTATTACAGTTAAACATAAATCTAATGCATTTTAAGTGCTAGGCTTTTTTTCAGTGACATACTGGTTTATACTAAAAAAAATAAAACCATCCCTTTATCTGTCACACATGACAGGGTTTTTTTTGACCAAAGCAGCCTTGCTGTATAACACCAGGATTTGCAGTGTCTCATCTGCTACAGTTTACCTGCTGTGCAGGTAGATGCTGTCCTCCACAGCCACCATATGAAGTGGGGACAGACTCTCTGCTTTCTTGACCTTGGACACCTTGGGAACTCAGTCTGTTATCCCTGAACTGGACAGCAGGCTCTCCAGGCACATCACAGCAGCCAAAATATTCCACTATCCTAAAACACTGATTTTCCTCAGCCCTGGGGAAAACAGAAATGTCAGACTTTGCAGGCTCTGCTTAGCAGCCCTGTTGCAAGTCAAAAGAATACTTTCTTGCCCACCACTGTTCCACACTTCCAGCAATGCCAAATGCAAAAAACTAAGCATTTTTCCCATTCTTCTGGGCACCCAGGTATGCTGCAAGTAACAGCAGCAAATAGCAGCCAGCATCAGAGCAATTACTCAGACCTACAGGGGTTGTTTTCATCACAGAATATATTCAAGCTTTAAATCTCACCCTTAAGAGCCACAATCACGTTTCTGGTGTAGACTGGCAGGGCTACTGAAAGTTATGCAACCAAATAACCAAAGAACAAGCTGTTGGCATCCACACAGTGTGTTCAAGGCAGCAGAGATTTAAGCTTTGTACATCAATTAGTGAGGCGCTCTAAACTACAGCTGGATAATGGAAAAGAAATTGAGAAGTGCTGATATCAGTGACAAAGTAATAAAATACCCTGAGTACACAGTGTAAACCTAGCAGTTACACGGAAACTTGGAAAGGTCAGTATCATCAGCCATAATTACATGTTTAGGCTGAATTATTGAAATTCACTGTACTTGAGACCCTGAAACACTCCTCTGCATAAAGGAATATTGAAGTGTTAAATTATAAACACATGTATCTTAAAGACGAAAATAAACTGTATTTTTATTAGAAAAAGCACATGTAAGCAGCAGAATTCTGTTCCAGAAAACCATCACTTAATTTCAACAGCATAATTGTATATATGTGGCCAACTGAAAATATACAGTGACATGTAAAACTGATGCAGATTTCAAAAAAACCTTCTCTCTTCAAAGCTTAATCTGCACTTTAATCATCCTCACATATGGCTATGTTACTGTAGCTCCAGTAATCTAAAACTAAGCATCCATATAGTTTTTCTGCTTTAATCCAACAAATAAGAAAGGGTCAGGAAAATGGCAACAAGTACCGAATGACCCATTTTTTTACCACCTGTAAAAAAAACACAGAGGGATTCCTATTTCAAAAGCCGGTGAGTACAGTGTAGAATTACATAAAACTCCATGTGTGTGAGGAAGGAGGGGCAGAAAAGAGATAAAATAAACACATCTAGATGATGAACTTCAAAGTATGCTTTCAATCTTTAAATATTTATAGTAAAACTAATAAGCACTTTGTTGAGCACCAATATATTATACTCATCAGTTGTTTAAACGCGTCAAAAGAAATTTCTTCTGCATGACCCAGAGAAAAATTCCACCACTACAAAAACTGAGTCTAACATTAGATAAAGAAATTCTACAGCTTGTGCTAAGAAACTGTCTCACGTTTTATAAACTGGGTCCTATTTCATTCTCTGTTTAGTTGCAATATTAGCCTACTCTTTCCCATCTGTATAAAGTATGTCAGCAATCTGAGCTCTATCCAATTTTCCAAACAATCGTCTGTGAAATAATGTAACATAAGTCAGTTGACTAAAAGCAATACACTTACTTCTGCTGTGCTCTCCATCTAAGAATAGCATCACTAATACAATCCTAAAATCACTTTGCAATGTGTTTAAACATAAAATCTAACCACACAATTTTTTAGTAATTTAAAAGAACTACTTGAAATTAAATCATGAGTTACTCTCCTATATTACTTTGCTGCCACATATGTGAACAATACAGAAAAGTAGCAAAAACAAAAACATCTAAATTCTGAACTAAAAATTATTTTGACAAAGCAGAGGCTGCAGATACCAATGCACTGCACTGAATTAACATATTAACAATTTAAATAAGATTGAGAGTTGCTAGTGTGCTAATAGATCTGCTGATCTCTTATACAGTGAAGCAAACTTAACATTTTTAGATGTCATAATGTAATATTATATCTAAAGCAGGATGACATTCATAATGTAACTGCTACATAAGAATTACAGAAAATTTGCAGTCATATACAGTTTCATTTTTTATACAAGGCAAATAAATATAAATTTATCAGATATCTCTTCATATATTCTCTTAACTTGCAATAAATGCACAAACTATGAGTTCATTCATCATGGTAAGAACATAGCTCAAATACAGTGAATGTATAAAACTGAAATTAATTTTTAAAGTGTGTTTAGAGAACACAGAAATATGTAAAACCACTAGTCACAAGAATTCAACACAAGAATTAACGTTGCTTTCCCTGAACAATATTATCTAGATCACTAGAAGCCTCCCAACTAACTACAGCATTTAGAAGAAAAAAAAAAAGGAATTACTTTAAACGTTGGGAAAATGCAAGAAAAATATGGAGCTCAATAGTGCCTGAAAAGTCCCTAAACTGCAAATTGCTGGAAACTGGGAGAGTGCTCCAGGAAGGTAACATTACATAGTTGCCCTGTTAGTGGGCTGCTTTCAAACACAAGGTAAAAGCTAACTAGTCTGACTTTTGCTGCTTTTTATTTTATCCCATACATTTTGCTTTTTTCATGACCTTCCTTCAGAATACAGTTTACAAATTAAAATCTGTAACTGAAAAGCTCATTAACTTGAAGACCATGTGAAATAGCACTGTTTTGTGCTTTAGATCACTGTCTTTCATAACAAACCACCAATGCTATCAATATCCAAAGCTGTGGTAGAATTACTACTATGTAATCAAGAAACTGTATATATCTTTTTAAACAAGGAAACAGTCTACCTCTGGCTTTTCACTTAACTGTCTAAGTTAAAATCTGTCTCACTTTATGAGATAAATCCCGAACTGTTAAATTTTGCCATAATCACTGTAATTTTGTGCATTATCAACAATAAAAAAGTGCAAAGGTAATTTTATCAAAATTACTATGATGACTTAAGTGCAATTGAAAAAGCTTTAACACTGTTCTGTTCATTTGTTTTCCTACATGCAGGAGAAACAGAGTAATTTACTCTTAAAACTCCTAATGTCTCATATTCGTTCAAAGAGGCCCAGCATTCCCCTAAATAAACACGCAGCTATGAGTAGACAATATTCCTGAATGGATCTCCAGTACTTAACATCAATATAGAAGTACTATAAACTTTCTCTTCACATCTGTTAAAAGAATGTACAAAATACGCAAATGGCAATCAAACACTTTTGTTTATGTTCACATACAATATACTTCAGCTATATGTGCCAAAAAAGGGAACCATTAGCTACTTTAGCCAACATGAATGAATGCCTGATTACTACACTTATAAGGGGTTTGACATAGCATTCAATGGTACCAAAACACAGATAGCAAAAATGAATGAACACACGTGATGATGCTGCAATCTTTTTCTTTGCTATAACAATTTTGAGATCTCAGACATATGCTATAACCTGCATTTGTGCATTTGATATTAGCACTGATGCTATAACATCATTATTCTTAGTAGGAAAATTTAGCCGGTGAAATTCTGCTGTACAGTGGATGCATTTTATTCCTAAACCACTGTTGTAAAAGAAGATTCCAATCTTGCTCTGGATGATGATGGTGTCAAATGGCAACTAGTTTAATTCTCAGTTAAGATGACCTTTTTTAAAGAAGTTTATTTACTGTCTGGATATCTTAATTATGGGAAGAAGGACAAAGTAAAACTTGACAGACTTTCCTTTAGGACTGTACTTTGTGTATAGAATCATAAATAAAGCAGCATTCAATACACTCAAAGTGAGAAGATTTAGGATAAGCTATTTTAATATTAAGAAAGACAGCGCATTGGCAACATCACTACAAAGGGACCCTCTTCTTTCCAGTTGTACAGTACATATGCCTCCAATAAAAGTCGCATTGCATTACTAGTACCAATTTATACTCTCTCATCTTTAGTGGTAGGTAAGTCTACAGTAGTGAATATGTTAAAGCTACAGTCATTCTATGCTCTTGCAGGCAAAGTATATTCAGACTAATTGAAATTATTAATACTACTCTACAAGGCTTTAATTCTGCTTCAATAAAAGTATCATCTCATACAGAATTGGAAGAAACGGAGCACAAAGGCTACTAGAATCACAGGAAAAAATGGAAATCTTGATTTTGAGGGGTAATCAAAAATTTGATTTGCCTAGCTTGCAAAGCAAAAGTTAAAATGTTTTGGTTTTAGTAACTCTCTAAATATTTACCATTTTGCCCCTTCCTTGAGATTTTACTAGAAAAAGATCAAATTAGTATAAATTGAATACAAAGAAATCAAGGCAAGAAACTACAGAGAGTTCCAACCACTGAAGTCTCATATATTCACTTCTGGCAGTGTGCCTTGGAGACAAGCACACGAATCGCACCACACTAAAGCTGAAGTACGTGGACAGGTTGGTCTGAATCTGAGGGCAAGAAAGTGAGTTCATCCTAACACAGCTTTAAATGTTTTGATTTGCTGATATCCTTTGTGCCACCCAAAAGGCAGCATTGTCATCATGTATCTAATATGGTCTGGAATACATCTCAACTAATTCCATGCTTCTAGACTTTCTAATGATATGGAACGATTGAAGAGTGACTTCTCTATTCCCAGACTTTTGCACCACCCTGGCATCAGAGATACCAGCAAGCTGCTGGCATGACATGTACTGGGAGTGCGGACAAAACATGGAGTTTCATGCTGGCTATGCCTCAACACTGGCTCAGGGACCACACAGAAAGCCGGACCTCAGGCCTCTAGGTTGGGTAGGAATTGCACACTTTTAACTCACACGTTCTCTGTTACAGTAGAGGCCCAAGTTATTGATGACAGCTTTGATCACTACTATTTTCCTTGTGACACATTCTGTTATGCTTGAAGCTTTTAATTTTTCACTATACATTTACTTCAGTACACAAAGCATATTCTGTGGCTTGCAGTACAGCAGAACTGACACGTATCCCCAAAACACAGGTATGGTGTTGGGTGCATAGGCAAGGGACTAGGGGAATTTTCCTACTTCAACAAAGTCTGACAAAAGCAAAGCCTGTTCACCCCAGAGCCTAAAGCAAGCTTTCCATGCTAGAAGTTGCATGTATTTAGGGCACTCTACTCTCCACAGTACTACCATTAACCTCATTACATTAGCTTCTGCACACTGTATATAACATCTTTGTACTCATGGATTGCTCAGTCTAAGTAAATTCAAACTACACTCTCAAAATGCAGTAGGTAACACTCCAAAGAGAGAGAGGGCATTGTACAAACTAACATGATCGTGTAACACAAACAGAAAACATTTTAACACTTCCAGTTATCCAGCCTCCCCACACATAAGCTTTTAAAAGGTTGCACTAGACACGCTTCCAACTCATAATCTAAGCACTTTTACAACTAAAAGCAAACACCAGCATTTTCCAGGTTATCTTTCACTTAAGCCAGCAAACCTATCTTCCTCTCAGAGAGCAAACCTTTTTCTGGCTATAGTACTAGTAATGACACTTAATGATGTTCACTCACTAATATTTAAGAGATATTCTACCTCTCCAGGAACAGACTAGGGAACAAAAAAAAAAAAAAATCTCTAATGCAATGCTTTCTACACATACAGACCACAGAGCACTCTGCACAGGAATGGAAATCTACACATATTCCCCTACAGCAGCTATAAATTGCTCAATGTGATACATACATCATTTATCTCAAATTCTACTTTAATCACCTAGTCACAGATCTATTAGCTCTACTGCCTGATTGAATATAGAAATAATAAGCCTCCTTATAATAATGCTACTCATACACCTTTTTCAGTTTTGAACTCTTTGTTCAACTCCAGCCAGCCTTGGTAAGGTCAAGGAGGGTGTTCATTTGATCTCAAGGAAACAAAATTTCATACAAACTGTGCAGGAATCAATAGATAAACAAGGTACAGGCACAAATTAAACTCAGTGAGGAAAAGGATGCAATATTGGTTCCACAGTTGTCCATTCTGTTTGGGCTTCAGAATCGCTATAGCTTGTAACCAGTCACACCACTTGAGGAACAGGAAAGGGAGATGCAAAGACAAGGGTGGGAGGGAGTATCCATGGATGTAACACAGAGACATATATTTTGCAGATATATTTTGCAGTCATGAGGTTTCAGATTGTCCACCTGCAGGCCAGCAACTTCCTTGCACTTTCTTTTATACCATCACCACAAGACAACATATCCATAATATATAATAACAAAACAAGACAGATGCAAACCAGATGCATGTTTGCCTAACCAGGCCTATCTTGTCTATCTTTCTCTTCTTCCTGTAGCTATTCAAAAAACAATGACTGTTTCACATCAACTTCAGAGGTTCAGAGATTAATTTTGCATTAAGAAATAAATTATTTTTAGATGCTGCACACATGCAAAGACATAAAGGTCCCATAGTGTAACCACAGTGTCTCCTGAGACCAATCCTTAGCCCTTTTACTGTTGAGTACAATAATACACAGCTCTATTCCTTCCCCTGCTGAAACAGAGAAACAGCATGCTTCATTCAGCCAAAATTGTTCCAATCAACTGAGCTTTCTATTCCTTTTTCTTTCTGT
>WBNH01010801.1:0-15537 GCA_013401255.1 Urocolius indicus | reverse complement strand
CGGCAACGGCAACGGGCCGAGCCGCGGCCGCCCGCCCCGTCACCTTCCACGTGCCCAGCCCCACGATGGGCATCTTGGCGCCGGTGTTCAGCTGCACGTAGCTCGCCATGGCTCGCCCGACACTCGCCAACCCCCCGCGCCAGCCGCCGCCGCCGCCGCCGCGCGTTTAATAGCGGCCGGCGCGGGATGCCCCGCCCCGCCACGCCCCGCAACAGGGACGGTGGCCTGTGCTGGGCCCCCTTGTCGGAGTCGTGTGACCCTCTGTGCTGATGCAAGATGGCTGGAGAAAACTCAGCGTGGCTGGCTTGTGAGAACGGGGAGACCCTGTTCCTCCTTCCAGATGGGACCAATGGCAGTTTCCTCTTCAACAGAAAGTGAACTATGGCTTCGAATTATTTTAGGATAATGCTGTAGTTTAGGATAAAGATGAGTTAAAAAAAAACCCACCAACTTTGAGTATTAGGAAAGTTGGGTTTTTTTTTAAATTGTTTTGAAAGTCACAGGAAAGGAACAGTGACTTTTTTATGAGTGACATAATGATCAGATTTCCCCCCCGTCTTTAAAGAGGCGCATTTCAGGATAAAATGCATGATTGTAATCATACGTGGTAGGTGGCCGGTAGTCTCACATCAGAAGCTGGCTCTGAAATGCCTGCAGACAAACATACTCTGTTCTGCTGAAGAGGTTGCAGTGCAGTGGAAAAAAACAGGCTTGGCCAGGAGGCTCCTGCTTACCCACACGTGGAAAAGTTTCTTCAGGTGTGAGCGCTAGCCTTGGGTGCCTCTCCCACAGCAGTCGCCTGCTCTCTGCAGCTTGGGTTTTTTTTTTGCTCCATTCAACCAAGGGCGAGCAACGTAATTGATTTTTCTCTATAATGTTCCTCCTGTTTTCTGTCAGTACAATCAACCGTCCCCAGCAGGATGTGATGTGTTTTCACTTGGATCACGAAACTGTTAGATAACTCAGTGCTTATCTCTTACTTTTTGGGTTCAGTTTTCCCTGGCAGTTTCTCATCAGAGAGATTTCTCCATCTCATCATAAGAGGCTTCAGGCAAAAGTTCTGTATTTTGCTTTTGCTGTTTGCTATCATGAGCAGGAGGAGACTTTCCCCACACAGCTGTAAGGCAAGTTGGCTTTCCACTGTTTATCTCTCCCGAAGGACTTGGTGGGGGCATGCCCTTGGGAGAAGTGCTGCGCGTGTCACCAGGTGACAGCCAGCCTGGTAAATCTTGTGTGCTGTGACCTCGATAATATGGCCATGTATTTCTTTACAGTGAGTGCTGACGATGAGGAACTGTGTGGAGGAGGGGAGCTTTTAGTTAGTTTGTTTGCTTAGGTTTTTTTCTTGACTGCACGTGAGGTTTTGCACTAAAACTGGATGCATGGTATCGTGAGGTTGGTTGGTTGTTTTGCTGACTTTGCGTTTAGTAACTGTAATTTCACCACAAGTTGTGACTTTGGAAACCAATGTTTCGTATTTGGGAAGAACGGGGTCCAAAATAGTGGAAGTAGGTGTGTCCTTGTGGAGGCAACCTTTACCAGACTCAATGATCTTAAAGGTCTTTTCCAGTCTAACTGATTCTATGAAAAAACATAGAGGCAAAGTGAAGAGATGACAGAGACACATGGTGCAATCATCTTTACTTTAAGAGGGAGAGCTGTAGGAGTCTGCAGCTTTAAGGCTACTGACAGATACAGGCACAGCTTCAAACAGTGTTTTGAGGTGAGGGCATGTGGGTTTTCAAGCTCGGATTGTGTGGGAGTTTCTGCTTTGTTTGGAGCCTTTACAAGGGGAGGTTTATTGGTGGGGTTCTGTAGGTTAATCCTGGATGCTGGCAGGCACAAGTGAAAGTCTTGGCTGAACCTGACTATAGAAGACCTGGGCCTCTTTTTTAAATTTTTTTTTATTTTTATTCAAATCAAACCAGGATATCTTGGTGGACCTCTCATCTTCTCAGAGTTGATGAGGCTTTTTGTCTTGGTGCTAGCATTTGTCAGTCGATCCTACCTGCTTAAAACCTGCCTTGTGGATGGGAAGGGAAGAGAAGGATTAGCCAGGCAGGTGACACCTGGGCAGAAGAAAACCACAACCTGCCTCAGGCTGGTCAGAGCCAGTTCCAGCTGACTCTGAAACCGGTGCTGCGGCCCAGGGTGACAGACCTGCTCCAAGATCAGAAGAGCCTGTGTACCACCCTGCTTCCCCTGCTATCCCTCTGCCAGGGGAAGCCACCCTTGCCTCTGGAGGGACTGAGTGTCATCTGGGCTGAAAATGGGAGAAGCAGAGAGGAGGAGCTGAAGAGAGATTGGTGTTTGGTTTACACAGAGGCTGGGAAAGGGGGAGAAAGGCATTTATTGTTTTGTTCTTCTATGTTCTTTCCCCTCCCGCAGTGCCTGAATAGGTGAAATGAACTTTGTGTTTGTTGGTGATAAATCAACTTAAATTGCCCTGAGGTGAGGCTGTTTTGCCTGGGATGGTAGCTTTTGGAGAATGCATGTGTCACCCAGCCCTGACATGGCCTAGAACTGGAGTAATGCAAAAGACTCAGGAAGGAGCCACAGTCCTGGTCCTGGGAATATGTGCTGTTGGAAGTGGCACAACCACCGTGTCCAGGGGTGAGTGCAGTCAGTGTGAGAACAGCTGGAGAAAGGAGGGATCTGAGGAAACTATTTTTGGATGGGAAAGCGACTGGAAAGAGATAAACAGGTGCTTCTTTCAAGCCTGTGTCCCAGCAGCCTAGTTTAGTGTTGTCTCCACATGTAGGATCCAAAAACATTGGCCAGGGAGCTGTAGAGAGGATGGCTGTGAAATAACAGGAAGAGAGAATGGCTGCTGTGATGGAGCTGTGCACTGGGACGAGGCTTCAGAGAGACCAGGACTGCTTAGCAGAGTGAGAGAGTCGGGTAGATTATGTTTGTGGGAGTAATGTGCATTAACAAGCACTCAGGGTGAAGGGGAGGCCTTTGGTCAGAAGTAAGCTATAGTACTGAATTGGCCAAATGGAAAGCTCTGTGACAGGTAGGTCAGGCTGCAATTGCAGCGAGTAACATTAAAGTTATTGCCTCAGAGAGAGCCCCTGGCACCTCTGGGGGGAAACTGAGGACTGATGGCAAAGTGAAAACTAAGTTCTTTTAGGCAGTCTGGGTTGCAAGGTTAAGTAAACCTGTGGAAATGAGAGTGCTGCTCACCAGAATGTGAGAGTCCTTTGCTCAGAATGAAATTACAGAAATGATGAACTGGAGCAACTGGTGTTCCTGCAGTGGCTGGGGCAGTGATGGGAAGCTGAAGCAAATGGGATATAGCTTCTGTCTTGAAAGAACTGAGTTCTGGGGAGTTCAGATTCTATGCTACTTGCAAGTACTGCACTGTACAGGGGAAGGAAGGCAGGCTTTAGGATCTGCTCGTGGAGGGCTGTGTGGGACAATGGTCTGATCCTGCTGATCCCACAGATTAGACACCCCCACAGAGGGACTGAGAAAAAGGAAGTAATTGACTGCAATTGCTTGGACTGCTGAATTATATGTATAGGCAAGGGGAAAGAGACCCTGAAATAGTGGTGATAACTGATGATGTGTGCAGTTACTATTGCCTATCTGGTATCATCCAATAAACTGGTGGGATGTCCACAAGTGACTTATATGTATTGTACTGGAGGCAGCATGTCAGAAGACAAGCAGGAGAATAGCAATGTGGCTAAGGATAATGCTAATACTGGCAGTCCAGTAGTATGTTTGACCTTGGAAGACATTTTAGAAGGAACGGGAAAGTACGTGTTAAAATTGTTGCAGTATTGATTCTGGTCTGCTAAGGAAAGGGTGGGTTTGTGATGCATGTTAATGTTCACACCGATGAGATGTTAACTACAGTAGTCTGGTCTGCAGGGACAAGGGATGGAGTTCACAATGAATATGCATTAAGGTTGTGATGATATTGAAGGTAGAGTTTATGTAAGGGTGAAACAATTCTCAGTGTATCTTTCAATGAGGTGAAGGGTGGAATGTAAATTATATAAAGATATAAAATTACATAAATTAAAGAGGATATCAGGAGATGGCTGTGGTGACCTGTGTGGAGACCATTAACTGCTCAACATTGCCAACCAGAAGCAATTCCAGCTACCTCTGAAAACTGATGTAAACATCCTATGTCACATGACGGTTTAAGCCTGTAGGCTTAACACTTGCAGGCACTGTGGTCACGGGGTGACCGATGGTGAAGAAGGTATACTCTTGAAAAGACAGTGGTTTAAAGCTTTAGTTCTCCCTGCACTATAGCAAACAAATTTATTGTTCGATGAAAACATGCACTTGGTCTCAGCAGAGCTGTCTCACCTCATCCTGGGGATTGCTGAGGAGTTTATAGGTTGCTTCCTTCAGGAAGCAGCAAAAGTAATGTTCTTGGATTACAGGGTCATGAACTGAAAGTGGAAATTTTTGAAAGAAGGCCCTCAGGTGCCTCTCTCCTTGAACAAAGGTCTTACTCTTTTCCCACGAAACCCAATATGATTTTTGTGCTTGGTCGCCTGCCCAGTAAGAGGAAACAGGTGATACAGCCACAAAAGCAAATACCTCCTTATCTCACCTGGTGTTGTTAAAGGAATCTTGATTGTTTTTAGGGCTTGAGTGTCGGGGGAAAAGGAGGTATGGGGATTAGTTCCTTGAAACCTACTCTGCATGTGTCCTGTGGGCTAGGTATACTTCAGAGTGGGTATCCAGGCCTACAGAAGTATGTGAGAAGCTCAAGTGTCCAGCTCTGCTGTCACTGAGTTGCTGGGACTTCTGTCTCTGCACCATGCCCTCTAAAGCCAGAATCTGCCAGAGGGGGAGAGGCCCAAGGGGCCGGGGCTCAGGCCCTGCTTCTCACCAGTGGATGTGAGCAGGCCCCCAGTTCCACACTGCTGTGGGAGGGCTCGGGTTCCCCGTTGCAGCCCTGGGGCTGTGGGGCAAGGGCCGTGGGAGGTGAGAAGTCTAAGTTTAAGGGGGCTGATCCAGGAGATGGTTGGAGCCAGGTGAGCCGTCATCCCTGAGTGACTGCCCTGGGATCAGGGCATTTGGTGCCGCTAGAGGAACTGGCCCCTGAGGCTGGCAGGGCAGGCCAGCAGTTGGAGCACAGCACCGAGGGGCTGAGCCTCCCCTGCCCGCGGGGCAGACACCCGGGTTGTGGGCTGCTCCGCTGAAATGTCCCCCGGCAGCGCCGGGGGCTGCGGCCGGAGCCCGGGGACTGATAGCCCTCAGGGTGAGGGCACGGAGGGTGTCCCCTGAGGGCCGGCTGCCCTCTGCTGCCCGCAAGGGAAAGTGCCGGCTGCCTTCGCCTTAGTTCAGAGTGCAGGAGGTCTAGAGATCCTAAAAAGAGAAGCCGGGCCCAAGCCCAGGGCAGCTCCCACCCTGAATATAGTGGCTGATCGCTGAAGGCTGCTGCCCAAGTCTCCCCTAGCTGTGACTGGAGCTTAGAAGTTGGCCCTGAGGTGGATACCTAAAGACAGGGAAGATGAATTCCCCAGCAGAGAGACTTCAGCAACTACCTGTGCTTTAGGAGCAAAGGCCAAGGACAGGTGTGCAGAATGTGTCTGAAATACAAAACACACCTTAAAACAGAACAGCAAATAAAGTCTCATTTCTTTTGTTCGGCTAACACAGATTAGTTCTGTACAGAAGCACTAAAATTTATAACATATTTTGTTCCTGGCCCAGGAGCTGGTGTATCACTTTGTTTTGGAAGTTTTAGTTTGAGAAAGAATTCCGCTTGTTGCAGATGCAACTGTTAAACTTGAACCTTAGCTAACTGTCAAAGCAGGAGCAGAAACATTCCCACTTTAAAAGCATAAGATCTTTTTCATCAGTCAGGAATCTTTTTTTCGTTGTTGCATGTAAAGATTACTTTTCTCAAATATAGGCACTTGAATAAAACGGCAGCTGTAAATTCTGAGGTTTGTGGGGTTTGTTCCCCGCCTCTCCCAACCTGCAAATGATTTTCCATACATGCATAAAATTTCACAACTAGCAATAATCTGGAGCACATACTGAAGTTGCAATGTATCCAAGAATTACCACGATGTTGTTTTCTGACATATGGGAGAGCACCTGTGTAAAAATACTGCCAAGCACACACATGTATGTTTTCTCCATATGGATTTTTTTGCTTGTTTTTAAGAAAAAGGTAAGTAAGTAGTAAAGAAAACCCAACAAAGTCCCTTTCTAATTCTGGAGTCATGAAACTCCTGGTTGTCTCACTTGTCCTAAGGAGATTAGTCTGCAGTTCACATATGCCAAATGTTTTTCTCCAATGCTCACAGGTGGCGACTGTCCTCCTCAGCCCGTTGTGTTGCTGCAAGATAGAGTTTAAATGTGGATGTGTAGTTCCATTTTCCCCTTAATTTGACACTTTTTTTACAAAATTTACAAAATATCAAAGTATTACAAAATATTTTTGTTATCACAAAACACCCCCCCAGTCACTGAATACGTCCCCCGTGACTTCAGTAGCTGCAGGGGAGATGCAATAAGAAAGCTAGACAGATAACTTGATAGGCAGAATCAGACCAAGCTCTGGAGGAATGCATGCTACCACCATCTTCAGTATTCTGCATCAAAAGGGTACTCCTTGTGAGTTCTGCACCTGAAGGCAATAAAAGACTTTGTTTCAGCCATAGGATTTGTTGTTTGTTTGTTTGTTTTTTAATATTTCAAGCTGTGGTCAGTATTCAGAAGAAACATCAAGGCGGAGTTTGAACTCTTAATGGTAGAATGGGTTTATTCCATGTTTGTTTTCCTAGGCAGTATGTGCTGTTTGTACACTGAGAAGATCCAAGTGACTGTCATTCAGTCTCTCAGCATTCCAGGCAATATTTAGATGCAAAACCTCTGTGTATATAGTATTCATAACTTAAGCACCTGGAAAAAACAAATCCTGAATGCTACCACTTATGTGTTCATTGTATAGGCTCTCCAGTTTCTGTTAAAGCTGAAAATAGTTGCCATCTCCTCTGCAGTCAATTTGAAGTCAAACACCTAAAAAGAGACACAACTGAAAATCACCTCTAAATAAAGCAGAGACTGTAAGCAAAATCCACAAAATTAAAGAATGAGTCTACATGGGAGGCCAGCTCGTTAGAAGAAAAAACTGCTTCATGAAGGAGGGAAAGGCATCTCTCAATTCCAAGATCTCAATGGCAGAGGGAATAAAAAAAGAAAGTATCCGAAGTTGCAACTACACATGCCAGCTCTTGAGAGACTTTGGGTGGGTACTTAGCGTGGCATCTGCATTTTCTTGTCCTATTCAAAGAGACACTCTACCAGACTTTCATGTTGCACTTAATCCAACTAAGCCTTTTGAAATCCCAATGGCCAGTTTCAGTCAAGGACCACCGAATTAACCATGGAGCAACATGGCTTATGGACACCTGGACTATCTTCTTAATAGTGCTTGCTCTACATAAGGCTTTTGTGGTGTGCTACTCTGCTTGGGTGCCAGCCAAGCATTACATCTGCCATCTGCAGAACAGGGGACGCCATGCAAAGTGACTGCTAAAATTATCAGCATACTGTTTCAAAAACCTTTATTCATTTGTGCTCTCCATTTGTAACCTTAAGTTTAGCCCTCCGTAGAATGTAGGTAAACAAATAGCTCAGTCCACTTTCATGAGGAGGCTTTAGGAAGGGTGAGAGAGGATCACTGCTTGCTGTGCAAGAACCAGCTGTGCCAGCCCTGAACATGCCGTGCACCCAGCTCACTCCTAGCAACTCACCTGGAAGTTCTCCACAATGCGCTGTGGCGTGACAGACTTGGGAATCACAATCACATTTCTCTGGATCTGGAAGCGAAGGAGAACCTGTGGGAACAGACCACTGCATCATTCTCCCTGCTCTGGAGGAAGCAGAGCCTGGTCCAACAGCTATTCTTCTTAAGATATACGCACTTACGCTGCATTTCAAATCATCCCCTTCCTTGGGCCTAGAGAGCACTTCCTGAAGGGCAAAGAGGGAAAAGGTGGAACCTCACGTGAAAGACCTTTCCCATCCAGTTTTGAGACAATCAAATGCCTTCCTTCCCACCTGGACTTTATCAAAGTTCCATTCTTTGCAATAAGACTTGAGATGGGAAGACTGAAACATAACAGCACCTGAAGATGGGTCAAGAGAATGTTTCCTGCCAATGATCAGAGGGCCCTGGCAAGCACTGCAGGCCACACGGTAAACAAACCTGCACTGCTATGTAGCACCAGAGGAGCGCAGCACAGGTGAGAGGGAATGAAGAGCCAGCCTGTCCTCTGCATGGTCATGAGCTGTCCTGTGGTACAGGAAGGGGTACCCAGTGTCCAGCACCAACATACCTGTGCTGGGGTTTTGTTGTGCTTGGCTGCAATCTCTTTGATCCTGGGGTCATCCAAAAGGGAAGGATCCTCTGGCTTAGCCCTACACAGAGACAAGATACCAACAGAAACCTGTATCTGAATGAGTAATTAACGGTGGACTTACCATCTTCAGTGCTTGAAAGCATACTCCATGGCAGCTCCCTTGCAAAGCACAAAGCAATCTTACCATGGTCTGTCAGGAGAGCCAAGGGGACTGTATGCTGTCACAGCAATCCCTTTGGATTGACAATACTTGATCAGCTTCTCCTGGGTAAGGTATGGATTACATTCAATCTGTCAACACAAAAGTATAGCAATGTAACTACTGTAACGCACTCCACGGATTATTTCCTAATGCACTTAAAGGAGAATTTTTGTCCTCATGTGCCAGCCTTTGCAAAGTGTTATTCAGCCTTAGATTTGTGCAGGACCTGCTCTTACAGTGAGGCTTCTTGCACATCTTGGTCTTTGCTATGGGGAAAGAGCATTTTGAAAGGCTTGCCTTTGGCTTCTTTGGCCTTGAAATAGCACATTTGGAGATCCAGATTTTTGAGCAGTAGTTTAGGAAATACTGAAAACCTGAGTGCCTTGTATATTCACTAAAATGTGGACTTGAGTTAGAAGGTCATGCTACATCTGCTCTGCTGTCCCTACTTTGTTCTTGTCATAAAATCCCTTCTCTGGTGAGTTTTTTGTGAAGGGGTTCTACAAGCATCTGTAGGTTTTTTAACCTGCTATTTTGGTAACTGCATGCAGAGAAAGTGTTAAAAGTATCCTTCAGAATGTGAGGCTAGAGACTAGTACTCCTAGCGAACCTTCAAGAACTACTGAATTCAGAACTGTAAGATATATCTGAACCTGTACAGGGCCACTTGGAGAAATAAGCATCTACAGCAGGTTACGTAGCTACTGCATAAAAGAGGGCAGTGGCTGATCTGTATGCATACACAACTTATATAAATTTAAAAAATCTTCAGGGCAGAAGCCAGGAAGCCACTGGTGTGCCAGTAGTGCTGTTCCTGCATGCACAGTTGAAACAGACCTCCTCTTTCCAATTAGATGACTGAGTGAACTGTGAATGCCTGTGCCATAGGTGCATGTGCTGTGTGAACAATTACCTGCTATTAATAACTGATTGATGCTATTACTAACAGAACAAGTAAGGTATGTTAAGAAGTTATGCTTGTAATTTGTGTACAAATCACAGCCTCATCCCCTGTCAGGATACAGGAGGTGTATGACATCCATCTGCTCATTCAGCTGTAATAAGGTCTTTGTAACCCCTGACAACTATTCGCTTTGCAGCTTACCTGGTTATTTGCAGGCTTGTACTTCAGTCCTGGCTTGTTCAAGATTCTTTCAATCTGCTCATGGTTGAAGTTGGAGATTCCAATGGCTTTTACCAGACCAGCATCCACCAGCTCTTCCATGGCCTAACACAAAGGGGATCAAAGTCAGCATCCAGTGTACAAGACAGGGCCTGACGATGTTTTTCCTGTTATGGCTTGTTGCCCATTGTGGGAAGGAAAAAGACAACTATTTGTAGTTGCAAAGTTTGTCTCCTGGGGAAAAAATGTGCGCTGGTGTATTTGGGCCATGTAGGAAATTATGATAATGGGTAATGTGCTGTCAAGCCAGCACTGGATGGCTGTACTCCAAACTGCAGGCAAGATCACAACCTAAAATAACTATTTGTGCAAGCTATATTTTGGCAGTTTAAGAAGAGAGTGAAGGGAGTTCTGGGGTTGTTACGGTCCCATCAGCCTGGTCTGCAGCTCCACTGAAAATCATCAGCTTAGCTAAGCACCCATGTTTTGAAGGGCTACCTGGTATACCATAGGATGAATAGTAAGAACTTTGTGACTGCTGAAGGTAATGAAAGCATGGAAAAGACTGCAAGAAGAGAAGACATGTGGCTGACCTTACCTTCCATGTCTGTAGAATATCTGTGTTGCTGGATATAGAAATACCTTTGTCATCTGCAGGAAACAACTCCTCTCCTGCCTGGCAGTGAGAGAAAAAAAATGCTTGAAATACTTGTGTGAGAAGTTAATTGTGAGATAACTGAAATTCATGGCAGCTTTACCTTCCAGCCCTTAAGATTCTGTGATGAGAAATGATTGACAAACTCAAAAGCAACAGATGGAATGGAGATTTTAACCTATCTCTAGCAGAAAGCAAAAGCAGAGAACAGAAACAGTCTGAGACATCAGCTCCCTTGAAGTACGTGAAGTATGAAATGTAGATGATGAAGCCTCATCCTTTAGAAATCCCAGGTATGTGAAACAACACTAAGGCTCCTGTAGCAAAGGTGAGCTCAATCTGCACCTTATTAAGGACTCGGTGATTAAAGACAGAAATGGAAAACAGAGGCATTTTCTTTGACTCTGCAAATCTGTAACATGCACAGGGAAGAATTTCTGTCAGGCAGCAAAGTATATCCCTCTTTTTCACAAAGTCATTGGCAGAGGAGTATACTTTGGACTTGTAGAAGACAATACATAGCCAAAAGTAAAGCAGCACAACTCAAGCTTGCAGCTGGGAGGCCTGATCTTAGTGCTAGGGCTGCATCTCCACTCTCACAAGGGCAGAGGATGCTGTGCCAGCAGCGGTCTCAGGGGCAGAGAGGAAGAGCTGGGCTCACATGAGCAGGGTTAAGCTGTGCCGGTGCACTCAACAGACACAAACTCCTTGTGGACTGGAGCAGCAGTAGTGCTGCAAGTGTTACTGGCAGTTTGGAGGACATCTCCCAGGAGAACAAACCAAGGACATAGCAGCTATTGTACCTTGAACCCAAGAGGCCAGTGGATGAGGTAGAGATCCAGGTAATCCAGTTTCAGGTCAGCAAGAGTCTTCTGGCAGGCTCCTTTCACCAGAGGCTTTTCGTGAAATGTGCACCACAGCTAGAGACAAAAACCAAGGCACACTGTGACCTCCTGAGTTAACGCTTTTGGAACTCTTCTGTCCAGTTCTTGAGAGGGGAATACCTTTCCCCTTTGGAAGGAGATGTGGAATTAGGCCCTCCTACTGCTCTTCAGATGGGGCTTACTGTGTGACCAAGGAGCAATGACACCATGGGCAGCATATGCTATGGTGGCATACATGGTCAAACAAGGTTGTAAACCACGGCATTAGTCCTCTTCCATTAGTTAAGACGTGTAAATGCCACTTATTACAGGCAGATGTGGGTTAAAGAGATCAAAATGAATCATTTAAGTGGGGTGCCAAATACAGGATTTCCTGCATAAGCAGAGGAAAAGAAAGCTCACTTTCTGCAACCATTTGAGCTTAACACATACTTTTCACAGTCTTATAGAAGTGGAGAATGTGGAGCATATCTTAAATAACTAAAAATAAGACGAGAAAAAGAAGCTTCCATCAGTATTGACCTGAACTATGCTCTGAATTACTCTATTCTATAGCACTCAGCCTTTCCCCACTGCTCTGAATTTCCTCCTATGTACGTGTTCTACACAGAGCAGGCCTTTCCCTGGATCCTAGGTCACTGGATCCTTACCTTACTGACAACGAAGAGGTCTTCTCGTTTCACAACACCTTCCTTGATTTTCTGCTGGATCCCTTCACCAACTTCACTCTCATTCTGGTACACATAGGCACAGTCAAAGTGGCGGTACCCAGCATCGATGGCAGCCATCACTGCAGCTGCTATTTGCCCAGCTGTGGACTGAGAAAAAGAAGGTTGAAGATCCCAAATCAAAGCGTACAGGCGATTTCCTAGTTATCTAGGAACTAAAGAAACACATATAAATGCATTTTTTAAAGAGTTCTTCCATGCAGTGTTTTTAAAGCTATAGTCCTCTTACAGATGCAGGTTCTGGGCTTGAAGCCAGCCTCTAGCTATTTATCCATAGCCCCATTCCCACACAGGCTAAGCCCAACAGCCACATAGAATAGAGCACCCAACACCAGGACAGTTCTCCAGAGCTGTACCAGGGGAAACTGAGCTTTGTGCCAGGGAGCTCTGCAAATGCCTCATCACTCTGCAAGAGAAACTGTCAGCAGCTGCCCAGCTGGAGGAATTTTAGTTAGCTGGAGAGGGCAGTGGTCCATGCCTTAGTCATCTGCATCACACTTGTACCATGTACTTGTACAATTCTCTTCCCCCAGGGCACATCCCACCTGCAATTTTCAGGTTACAACAGATGCTTCCTTCAGGGATGGGAGAGATGTGCATTTCCATGTGCCTCTATACCCTGAAATGGCACACAAGAGCTGTACACAAAGAAGTGTTGACATATGTTGTTCGTACAAATCCAGGAATGCTTGTTTTCAGGCATTGTACAGATGAGTGATCCTGCAGTCACCCGTAACAGTGGTGTAGATCTCTTTGTCAGAGCTTGTCTGAAACGCTTGAATTATCTTCTAAAGCCCGATCTCCTTGCCAGGTAACTGCAGGTTACCTCACCTTGGTTTTCAGTGAACTCATCATCAAAACAGAGCACAACCCGGCCACCCCACCGCAGCCACACACCCGCCTGCGCTGTGGAGCGGGGCAGGCGAGGAGAGGCGCAGGCGGTTGCTGCCGCCGTGGGGTCTGGAGGGGACCTGCGGGATGGAGGGATGTAGGGACCACCTCGCGGGACGGGATTCATGGGCTACGCATCAGACCGATATGATCAATGCAGAAGCCGTTTATTGTTCACTTTCCACTTGTATATATATATATGACTGTTAGTCACCTACATGCGAATACGCAAAGCTTAATTGGCTGCTCTATCTTGTAAACACGCTGCGCATGCAGCACCTGCTTTTTAATAACTGGCTAAGCTACATTCTCCTCGCGCTGCTCTTGCTGCTTCTTTGTGATGCTCGCATCCTATTTTTGTGCCTCAGTTCTTCAGCTTATCACTTCTTTCTCAGGGCTGTCTGGCTCCATTCTCAAGGCTGTCTATCTGTGCACTTCAAGGGGAGAGCCGTGCCTCAAGGCTAAAGCTGTCTGCAGCAAAATCCTTTCCCACAGAGGGAGGGAAGGGGCCACCCCTCACTGACCGGAGAAGCACAGGGGCCAGGGTGGGGGTTCTCCCAGGAAGGACGCGGAGCAGGCTGCGGGAGGCAGCTCCGGAGCAGCGCGGGGCTCCGCCTGCGCGCACCGCCGGACCCAGCGCAGCCCCGGCGGCGGCCCGGCCGGCACGTCGGTGGCGGCGGCAGCGCTGCGCTGCCTCCAAGACCCTCGGGCCGCGCCCGCCTACACCCTCTCCCCAGCCCAGAGCACTCGGAGTCTCCCACGGCCCGGCCGGGAACGCGAGGAGATGGCAGCGAGAGTGGGCGCAGAGCCACCCGCTCCGGGAGCGAGGTGCCGCGGCCCGGCCGGGGACACCGCCGAGAAGCCCGTTACCTTCCACGTGCCCAGCCCCAGGACGGGCATCTTGGCCCCAGTATTCAGCTGCACACAAGTCGCCGTGCCTTCCCAAAAATGCTGCCAGAAAGTGCTGCCCGCCCAGCCCCTTTAATAGCTGCCGGTCCCGCCCCGCACCGCCCTGGGACAGCCCCTCGCCTTAATACAGCCGCTCTCGGTTAAGTGGAGCTGGGGTGGGTTCGTTGGCGCTGCTCTCTTCGCAGCTTTGGGCTGTGAGCCCTTGAGCTAGAGCAGCGTCTCCCTTCCATAGCGACGCAGGCCGGGACTCTGGCAGAGCTCCGACGGTGCGATTGCCTCTGTGAGCTTGGGATCTTCCAGCCTTCAGTGGCCCTCCGAAGGTGGCATGAACACAGCCTATGCTTGTGATAACAGGAGAGGAAAGGCGTGAAGTTTTTCAGGGGTAATTTGTAAAGCAGTGATTTTAGAGAATAACATTATTTTTAGGGTTGCGAGAAGCTTGTTGTAATGTTTTTGGTCTTTCTGAAAGCTGCAGAAGCATAGTGAGTTTTTAATGAGTATCATAGAATCACAGAATGGTAGGGGGTGGAAGGGACCTTTAGAGATCATAGTCCAACTATCACTGCTGAAGCAGGTCCTCCTAGATCAGGTCACAGAGGAACATGTCCCCATGGGTTTTGAAGACCTCCAAGGAAGGAGACTCTATATCCTCCCTGGGCAGCCTGTGCCAATGTCTCATCTCCCCTCACAGTGAAGTAGTTTTTTCCATATGTTTAAATGGAACTTTTTGTGTACCAGCTTCATCCCATTATCCCTTCTCCTGCCACCAGATACAACAGAAAAAAGGGATGCCCCAACTTCCTGATACCGACCATTTATACACTTGTAAATATATTAATGAGATAACCCTCAAGTCTCTTCTTCTCCAGACTAAACAGCCCCAGTTCCCGCAGCCTTTCCTCATAAGGAAGATGCTCCAATCCCCTGATCATCTTGGTAGTCCTGCGCTGGACTCTCCAGAATTTCTCTGTCCCTCTTGAACTGAGGAGCCCAGAACTGGACACAGGACTCCAGATGAGGCCTCACCAGGGCACAGTAGAAGGGGAGCAGAACCTCCCTCGACCTGCTGGCCACACTCTTCTTGATGCAGCCCAGGATGCCATCACCATGACAATCACATTGCCCCTCTATTCTGAGGGAGGTGCAGGCCATATTTCAGGATAAAATATGGAAGTGTAGAAATAAATAGCAAATGGGTCAGTAATTTCACATTACAAAATAGCTTTGACATTTTGCAGGTAAGAGCATGCTGTTTTGCTGAAGTGGCCACATCCCAGTGGCAGGGGGTGCAGGGAGGATACAGCTGCAGGATCCAACAGGTTCCCAGGATGTTATGTTAAGGCCACCTGAGAAACTTTGCTGCTTGCTTACACTTGCAGAATTTATTCAGGTGCATTAGATGAGAGTGTAGTGGTGCGTTTTTCTCTGGGAGCCTTTCCTAGAGCAGATGCCCATCTGCTTTCTAGCTTTGTACTTTTGGCTTACCTGAGGACAGACAAGGTAATTGGTTGTCTCTTCAACCTTCCTCCTGTTTTCAGTAGCATCATCAGCCATCCTCAGCAGGATGTGATGTTCCAGTTATGTTAGAAAACAGTTATATAATGTAATGTTAATCTACTTGCTTGGTGATGCCATTCTTTCTGTAGATTTGGGGGAGGGAAATCAGTCCTGATATCCTTCAGTATTATTGGTTTGACTGGAGATGAAAGCTGCTGCCAGATAATTAGGATAGAGGTGATTCTTCCTCCATAAAGCTCAAAGAACGCACTGTTGAGTCAACATGGATTCACCAAG
>WBNH01010800.1:0-14141 GCA_013401255.1 Urocolius indicus | reverse complement strand
TAATCTTGATTCTTAATAGAAAATAAAAAAAAATCTGTATTAAGGAATTTCTGCACCATCTTTCTTGTGAAGGTAACCTGACAACTTCTTTTGCTGGTAAAGTGTAGAGCATGAGTCATAAACTCTCACCAATATTGAGCAAAAATATGCTTGGAAATTTTCCCATAACAGCTATGGAATGGTTAGATATCCTCTATATGGAGACAATTTCTGCTCAAGTGTAGTTTTTTCAAATTTATGGGCAAAATCCCTGCATAATACATAGTAATCCTGCTTGCTAAACCTTCAGCATTCTACTCAAAATTTTTCTTTTTTTCTTTTTTTTTTTTTAAGGCAGAGTAAAGATTTGTTGAAAGTATATGAAACAAAGCGAAAACAACCTTGAAAACAAAAACCCTAAAAATCAGGACAGAAAAATGAAGTGTATCATGTAATAGTAGCAGTTTAGGGATTGTAATCTGCATAGTTTGTACTTTATATACAAAGTTTCTTACAAAATAATCCATGTCTTGTGTGATCACAGACTGTAACTCAGTTTTACTCCTTGGCTAGTTTAAGGATAAGTTATCACACACTAGAAATTAAGGTTGTATATTGCCAGTGTTTTCATTTTTTGTCATGAACTTGGCTAGTTCACTTTCTAAAAAAAGTTAGTGGGGTTTGCTGCCTTAATTGTTCCTGTAGTTTTTTAGAAATTCGCACTCCCTTCAGAAATCTAGATGTGTCTGACAGACTGTGAAATATTTCTACAGTGTTTCTGTCTTGTTGAGTTTTTATGATGAACCTTTACTTGTGAAATTCTGAAAGAAAGATTGTAGAAATTTTATAAAACTCTTAGGAGGAGCAGCTGAGGGAACTGGGGTTGTTTAGGGAAGAGACTAATGGGAGCCACTGTTACTCTCTACCTGAATGAAGATTGTAGGGAGATGCAGTCAATCTCCTTTTCCAAGTGATAGCACAAGAGGAAATAACCTCAGTTGCTCAATGGGAGGTTTAGATTGGGTAGTAAGGAAAAAAAAATCTTCTCTGAAATTGGTGACAAGCATTGGAACAGGTGAAGTGGTTGAGTCAACATCCCTGGTGATACTGAGAAGACTTATAGATGTGGCACATAGAGATAAGGTTTTGTGGTCAATGTGGTAGAGAAAAGTCATTGGTTGGATTTGCTATTTTTAAGGATCTGTGCAGTCTAAATGATTCAGTATTTTTATGAAATATGTTTATTTAAATGGAGTTTATTTTTTGAAGAAATTAAATTTCATACAGATTCTAGGAACTTTCAAATTCCATTTGTGATATACTGAAATCAGAATAGAGATATAGTTCTTGTCATTACAGACTTCCTTCTGAGTGAAAATGTCACTGGACTCGCATTTCTAGACAGAAAAATAATAACTGATGAATTAGCTTTGATTGAAATACGGAGTAGGTGTTTCTCATTTGAATTGCCATTGTTTAACCATTCTCATTTTGTAGAAACATAGATCATGGAATTATAGAATGGGGGGGTTTAAAGGGATCTTTAGAGATCATCTAGTCCAACCCCTCTGCAGTAGCAGGTCCACTTTGATCAGATCGCATAGGAACATGTCCAAGTGAGTCTTGAAGAACTTCAAGGAAGGAGACTCCACAACCCCTCTGGGCAGCCTGTTCCACTGCTCCATAACTTTCACAGTAAAATAGTTTTTTCTTATATTTAAATGGAGCTTTTTGTGTTTCAGCTTCATCCTATTACCCCTTGTCCTTTTGCTAGCCACCAGAGAAAAAAGCGATGCACCAACCTCCTGACATCCACTATTTAGATATGTGTAAATGTTAATAAGANACCAGGACTCCCGATATCTCTCTCTGCAGAGTTGCTCTTCAGGAGATTGACCCCCAGCCTGTACTGGTGCATGGGGTTGTTCCTTCCAAGATGTAGAATTCTGCTGTTGTCCTTGTTGAACCTCATGAGATTCCTCTCTGCTCAACTCTAAAGCTGGTTGATTTCAATGTTTATTGAATATCTGGCATGTGACAGAATTAATGTTTTTTTGCCTATATCCTCTATCTCATCTTCCATGAGTGAAATGGACTAACAATCAACTTTGAAACTGTTACCAAACAGGAAATGGCACCAACATTCATTGAAATAATTTTGAAATCTGTTAAAAATTTGTTTCACAGTATTAGAATGCAGTTCATGTTAATTTTTTTTTCTAAAATGCAGAAAATCTTTTTGTGTGTTAGTTGAATTAAGAAAACTTAAGAGAAATTGAGAGAAGTTGAGAAAGTATCCTATTAGTGTTTTTAAATTAAATGCAAAGATACATAGCTTGCCATAAGGCTTTGTCATAGAAAAAATAAGAAATACTTAGAAGGAAGACATGAGTATGCAGTCCTTTTATTTTAGAATAAACCTAGTTTTGTTCTAGATCCTCTCTTTGATCATGACTAATATCATCAGTGAATAATAAAGAGCACATTATCTGTTTCTCTCATACCTTTCTAGAAATTATACAGTTAAACTAAAGGACAATATTCAACATAAGAAGGAACCTAATGAGTTATACAATCTTATTGTTTTCTGAATATTTTATTTACTAAGCTCAAATAGACCTCAAAGTAACGTTGGAGCACGTTAGTATTAACTTCTCTTCCCTTAGAGAGTTACTGAGTGAATTGCCAACAACAACTGGCATTTTAGCTACTGTCAGCTTCCTTTAGTGATGTCACCCAAGTGTGTCATTGAACATCTAAATTAATTATGTCTTCTGCTTCTTTTATAATATATTCATATATTAATTTCACTGTATATTTTCCTTGAATTTCAAAATTGTGAGTCTGTTATAGTGGAAACCATATCAGGTTGGTTTTTTTGTACTTTCTTTGATTGCTTTTTCATTATTCCCCATTTATTTTAGAATAAAGTTCAATAGTCACACAATATTTATGCATTCAATTAAGTAAGCAGCTAGAATTTTGGTCAGACATATAAGAGCTTCTCTGTGTGTTTGTCAGAGCATGTTTCCTCAGGACTGTAGAATATTTATGCAGATGTTCAATACCTGTTCACAAGGGAAACATTATTTCTGCAACACATTTCATCACACTGCATGCTGTGTGCTTGATTTTGCATTTCTGGGTTCACAGATTCCAGAAAGCTGAATCAAAGTTGTGCTAAAGTACTCATCTAAATATATTTCCCAGAGATTCAGGGTCAGTAGGAAATTCACAATGAAAATGTACATTTACAAAACCTGGAAAGTTGAATCGAAATCCCTTGTTACTTTAAATTCCAGGAAAATTAATATGAAATGTAAAATTCTAATGATGTGATTGTCTTGTATTATGGTTACAATAATTTCCAAAATGAAAAAACGTGGAATGTTGCCTTTTTTCTTGAAAGGAGCATGAGAGTCTTTCCATGCTGAAATATAATGTTTTACTTTTGTAGAACATTTACTAACCAATTTGCAAAGCAAAAGTAATTTTTGCTTGCTGGGACTCTCTCTCCTCCTCCCACAGCAGTGCAATTCATTACAGATGGACTTTGCCTCTGGTTCTTAGCAGGTGAAGGCTTCTCACACTTCCAACTGCTACAGTGTGGAGACGCTCTCATGGGAGACAGTCATTCATGAACTTCTCCAGTCTGAGCCCTTCCCATGGCTACAATTCTTTACAAGCTGCTCTGGCATGGGTCCTTCCCACAGGGGCAGCTCTTCACACACTACCCCAGCATGGGTCATCCATGGGGAGAACAGTCCTTCAGGTGCAGTTTGCTCCAGCCTGAGTCCCTTACAGGATCACAAGTCCTGACAACAAACCTTTCTGGCATTGCCCCTCTCTCCCCATAAGCTCCGTGGGCTTCCTACAGAGTTACAGCCACCTTTAGGCATCTATATGCTCTCACCTGGTGGTCCTCCATGGGCTGCAAGTGGATCTCTGCTCCCCAGTGGACATCCATAGACTACAGTGGGGCAACTGCCTCACCATGGTCTTCACTAGAGTTCACAAGAGAATCTCTCTTCTAGTGCCTGGGCACCTCATGCCACTCATTCTCCAGTGACTTTGGTGTCTATGAAGATGTTCTCACATTCTCAGTCCATTCTGCTGCTGCTGTTTAGCACCTGTACAGCAACTTCTTCCCATTCTTAAATATCTCAATCACTAATTGGCCAGGCCTTGGTCAGTAGCAGGTCCATCTTAGAACTGACTGGCACTGGCCCTTTCAAATACAGGGGAAGCTTCTCGCAGCATTTTGTTTAAAGAAGCCACCCCTGTAGCCCCCCGTTACCAAAACTAGTGCCAGACAAAACCACTATGGCTCTATAGCCTCTCTATTGTATATGTAACAAACAAGTAATTGTATTCAGCTCCTTTGTCAACAGCCTAAGGGATCCATTTCATTGAGCTCAGCACTTTTCCATACTTCCTGTGAGCATGTTTCTTTCCACACAAGGATATGCAGAGCACATTTTTTTAATATCTCCAAAATACATTCTTAAACAAAACCATTCAAGAGTGAGTTTGGGGATGATATTTTATTTAGGAGTTTGAAATTTATGACAAAGTCAACTTCAGTGTCCAGTTCCGTCATACTCAGTACTCCATTGCTATTTGTCCTATTCACAGTTCTTGTTTGGATTGTGAGTTGGTGGTTTGTTTGTTTGTTTGTTTGTTTTTTGTTGTGGTTTTTTTTTTTTTTTTGCTATTCACCAAATCTAGTCTTTAAATTTATTTTCTGGTCTTCATTTTACAATATTAATTGCAAACTATTGTTCATGAAAGTTGTAGAGAGGTTGTTTTGAAAGACCTTGAAAGGTGTAGAAAGTTTTAAGGTTTTATTGAATTTAAAAATTAAGTTTTGCCAATGAAATTTCTACATAAATTATTCATAGAAAACCATAATGCATGAAAAATTTAAATGGCATCTTTAATTAGATGTTAAAAAGACCTTCTGCAGCAACCTATCATTGCTTTAATGATCGAGAAGCAGATCGAGTTTGAAAAACAGAGAGCTTCTGTTGGAAGTCAAATTAGGAGGCAATTATTAAAAAGCTCATAGCAATTGAACTGACATCGATACTGTTTATATCCACAAATGTATACTGCATTATTATGTATAATGCTTATGAAATGCCAATAAAATGGAGTCCAAACAATAAGATTCTTAATGAAAACACAGTGCCATCTATAAGCTGTTATTAGCACTGTAAAATATGAGCCATGAATAATACTCCTTTTATATCTAATATTAAGGGATAATGGAACAAAATAAATTAGAATACAATAGCCATTACTTTTTTCAATTAAAAAATATTTTTAAGTTCTCAAATGAGAAAAAAATTGCACCTTCTCATATTATGGTCCTCAGTTCAGGTATTAGAATTTAATTTCACTATTAAATCATTCATAGAAAGATAGGAATGGCATGTTTGTTCCATTTTTTGGAGGGAGGTTGTCAGTTTGGGAGAGTTAGTTGACTGTTTATTGTTATTGTTGTATAATAAAAACTACTATGACTCAGCTTCTCTGTATTTTAAACTGAAATATTTTTGTTTTCTTGACTAGCAGTAATTTTACTTCCTTTATCAATGTGAGTCCTGCACTCATGCGGGAAACGATAGCTATCTGCTGGGGCTGCAGTTTAATTCATTAGCCTTAACAAAAAGTAAATATCTGAAAGACAACTGGGTTGTTTTCAATTTTTTGGCCTTCTGAAGGAACACATGTTCATATCTAGCTTCATTTTCTACTTAGTGCATGCTCCAGATACTCTCATGGTTATCTTTTTTTTTTTTTTTTTTGGTTTAAGCAGTAGTATGGACCTAATTGCAAAGAGTAGTGCACAGATGTAAACTAAATCTTTCATTTTGAATGATCATATTATTATCATGTGTTTGTTGAGGGAATGATCACATCATGCAATGAAAATGTTTATTTCTATATATACAACTCAGTATGAACAAAGCTTCTCCAGAAACAAATTTCTTTCTATTTGAGAACATCTCTTCAGATATTTACTGTAGTTGCTATACTAAGAGCTTGTTGAAAAGATGAATACTAGAAGAAAAAAACTTAGAGGAAAAATTTTATGTAATTTTTTTACTACACCACTGTGGGACCATTTTTAATTTAACACCTGCCACTGAATAGAAGTCTCACACTGCTAACATTGAGGTCTTGAAATTTCTTTCTGCCCAGAAAGGGACAGTTTAACCTGTGTAGTTTGTTTCATGAAGTATTCCAGCAGTTCTATAGCATAATGGAATTATAAGTCAATAATTTCATAAAAACTGATGTAGAAGACTTCTCAGTAGCTGTCCTCTATGCAGAGCAAGAAATACTATTTGCCTTACAGGTCACAGTCTGTGCCATCCTCTAATCACTGATTGTTGGTTTGTTTTGTGGGTTTTTTTATTCGTTATGACCCTTAGAAAATGATGTATTTTATTTCAAAAGTGGAATTAAATGTAACGATAGTACTACTAATGAAGTAATGTTACTGTTCATAAAATCAAAAGAGGAAGTTTGAAACTTCAATAAAGAAAGGAATAAAATTTTCATAGGGATATGGAAGGAGAGGCAATATAATTTCATAGCTTAAGCTGTGATAATGATATTCTTAAATGGCATTTGGCAGGTACAAACAGACATTCAAAAAACTAAAGTTTAATTGTAAGATCTGAAACATACATAGAGTTGCTTTTCATTCCCGAGTCTAAAGACTTCTATGACTGCTACACTACTGGGAAATATAAGTGAAAAAAGAGAATGTATAAGATATGAATTTGAGAAGTAGTGAAAAGAAAAAAGAAAGTAAAAATAGGGACTTGAGAAATTTACCAAACCTCTTTTATTCTATTTTACTCTATGGAAAAGAATGAAAGTCAAAACTCTACAAAAATTAGTAACGTTTCACAAAGAGTTTCTTTTCATAGTCAGCTCAGGAAAACATAAACATCAACTCTTGATTTGATTCTCACTCAAGTGTCATTTAAGAATCTTGATTTCATAATTCTCGTTGACAAATAATTGTTTTGATTGGAATAATTCAAGATGGATAACTACAATGGTGTCTGTCCCTAACGTAGATTTACTTTTATTTCTTCTCTACTTCAATCACTGAATTAGAGAAAATTTGATTATAACTTTGCATAATAATTACATATTCTTTCTTTACCTGTTGCCAGACCTTCTTCAAAGGAATATTTGAACCAAATAAATCATAAATTATTAAAGGAAAAATAAATACTTATGTTGATATGAATGTTCAGAAAATAATTGGCATTTATTTTCTTAAATTGAAGCCCCAAAAGATATACCTCAAAGTTCATATCTCTGTGTTTTGATCATATTTATGTTGTACTTTGTGGACATCTAGTTTAACGTTGGTACTTTTTCCTTTTCTTCTGATTAGTTTTCTTCCAGGACAAAATCCAACTCTTTAGTGCCTCTAGTGTTCTAACTATCTTAGGCTCTGAGATGAAAAATGTTACAAAACTCTTCATCATTATCAAGAAAAGTACCACCTCAAGTGTTTGACTATTTTATAAGAAAATACATCTTTTTAAAAACAACCATTGAAATGCTCTCAGTAAAGTTATCTCTGTAGAGAACATGTGCACACAACCATATATACACATATATATTTTAAAAGTTTTTAAAAATCTCTTGTCTTCATGCCTACCCTTTTCTCATTTGTCTCTTTTAATCATCTAATATTATTGGAAGTTGAATCTCTAAATAAACAGAAAATTAAAATGTAGGTACTTCCTTGCAGGTTCAGAAGGCTTAGAAATTTTATTTATACAGACTAGAATTCCAGAGAAATGCATGACCTATTTAGTATGAAGATGAGAAATGGTGTGTTTAGCACCAGACATTTTACAGTAAACTTGCTGAAGTTTTGAAAACTACAAAAGGAAAAAAAGATCAGATTGTCAACATGACATGAACTGGAACTTGAGAAATCATTGTGACTTAAATGTATCTATTTTTCTCCAGGACTTATATAAATGTGATCCTCAAAAGAAAAGGGGGAAAAAAAAAAGGGGGAAAAAATTTATTACCTGTTAAGATCTCTTTAATTAATTTCAAAATAGATAATTCTCTAGATGGTGTTAACAGTTAGATAAGATGCTCCACATCTGACAATTTTAAAATCATCATTACTTAAAGAGGTAAAATGTAACACTTTTTCTCTCATGAGAGAATATTATGATGATCTTGACCATAAAGTGTTTGCCTCATAGTTTTATTAATTCATATGATTCTACTTTTCTACCAGAAATATTTCACACTAATGACACATTATGTATTTAAATGCTTCCTCCATAATTGATCTTCTATTTTTTCAATAATATTTGCATAATGCCCAAGTGATCCTATTATGCATCTTATGTATAGTGCATGGAAAAATGTGCAAAGTGCTTGGAAAGTCAGAGCATTAGTTTCATTTTACAAACACACTGTTCAGATAGAACTAGGATAATATCTTCTAATATTTCAATGGTACATGTCTGGAAGAATGTCATCACTACTGGAAGGGCTTTCCTTTGTGTAGTACTCATTTGAGATTACCTTTGATGTGCTGAGATTTTACTACAGCCTTAATCTTGTGACAGCGTTCTCTCTGTGCCTACTCTGAATGGTTACTCTGTCACATAATGACTGACAATTTTGTGAAGACTTTTCAGGTAAAAGCAAATACCTTTGCTTTGGTAGTAGCTGAAATAGTATTTCAAATAATGTCCTGAACTTGTGTTGTATACAGTATCATTATTGTCTGACAGTTTAGTATAAGAGAGCTAGTAAAGCTTAAAGAAGGCCTCAGGCAAATGCAGAGAAAATACAAATCAAGCACCTGGAATTTAAGGAAAAAAAAATTATAGAGCTACAAAATCTACTGAGAGAGGAGATTACACATAATCAACCTTGATCAATGAGATAACTGAAAAAGAATAGCAGATGCTGAGGGAGAAAGTGAGGTCTTCCTGATTAAGCATAAACAGGGATCAATGAAATGAAACCAGATATGTCTTTAAGACTTTATTTTTCATTGAGGTACTGGCAAATGGGTAGATATGAGTTTAAGAAATGTTGTTCTCAAATAGAAAATTAGGGGTTCACATTATATGTCTCAGTCTCAGGATACAATTGGAAATGATATCTTGTCCATGAATATAGACTTAACATGCTTTATGAACTCAAATGCTGCTTCTGGCCTGTCTCATTGGTTCTTTGCAACTTAGATCTGTCTGTTTGGATTGATTGAAGTTACAGAACAATTTACTCTGCACATATTCACATGACTGCTTTAAAATAAACTAATTACTCTGCATTGAGGATCAGATAATTCTAGCTAGTTAGACTTTTGTTGAACAACAAAATTGCTCTTCTGGCAGTTAAGGTGTTGGTTAGGGTGGTAAGGTAAGCCAGAAATTACTATTTTGTGATGAGATAAAGAAATGTACATCTGAGGGAACTCATAGAAGCTCAAGGTTTAAAAAAAAAAAAAACAAAATAAATCAAAACTCATTGTGTAGTGTCTTAGCAAACGCAAACTGGCATTGATGTCTGTTCAATGTACTCTTTAAAGGACCATGTTAGGAAGAAACCAGCTGTGCTTCAATAAAGAAAAACAGCTGCAAGTTCATGGTGATAGATTCAGTGCATAGGCAACAGTTGCTGGAAGGAATAGTGAAGGAAAGGGAAGAATATCAAGGCTTAACTTCTTATTTTCAGGCTCTCATATGAACTATATCATCTAATGATACTCTGAGACCTTAAAAGTTCCACAATATAAAATTGAAAGATGTGGTTATTTTGATAAAATAGTTAGTAATATTGGAAAATTTTGATGAGTGGGGGAAATAATAACTACTGAGTTTTGATCTTGTCACATTTCTCTAGTTTTGTTATTTCAATCTACATAGAAATTTTCCTGGATAGATGATGGTGATGCTTCAATTCTTTCACAGCAAATGCTTTGTTTCTGTAGCATTTTATGATGCATAGTAAAACCATGATAACAAAATGCTTTCCTGAGCTCTTAAGCACTCACAGAGTATGAAAATGCATATGCTTTTGTAAAGATGTAGCAGAGGGCACCGTTTTATTTTCACCACTTCAACACAGAAAAGAACAAATGGTGAAATATTGCCCCACAATATGCCACTCTCCTAGAAAACTACATAGGAAATAATTTATTTTGCTCCCTGCTCAACAGGGATGAGATGCAGCTAAAGTATTAGATATCCATCAAAATAATTTCTTATGACAGTTTAGTGTGTCTTTCAGACTGTATAATTTGTATTGCTCCTTCAGTGTGTGCAATGAGTATAATATGTAAAGACGTTTGAAATATCTTTATTTACCATATATGTTAATCATAGTCAATTTATGTGAAATGGTATACTTTCTGTCATAAATTCAACATTGAGCCCTAGCAGACAAAGAACTGTCTGAGAGATTATGTTACCATTCTATTGTGTTTTTCTCTGCTAGTTCTTCTTTTGTAATCAGAAAGGGTCTAAGCTTACAGAAAGAGCGCCAACTGTGGCATCCTCATGTGATTTGTGCTCTCATGATGACACTGACAGAAAGCAGATTGGTGAAAATTATCTCTGCAGAAAAAAAAAAATCACCACCTTAATTTCTTTTTTGTTCTTTGTTTCTGTTTTGCTCAAATAAACTGTTTTTAAAAAGGTCCTATTCATTTATACAACTGGCATTTTATAGTGAATGAGTTTCAGACTGTGATTCATTCAGCCTGTTCACTATGATTTGATGATTTCTTTCTTTCTTCAAAAGCATCCTGAAACTTTTTTTTCATTTTTTCCCCCGAGGTACTAAACTGTCTTCCTAGTTAGAAGATAATCATCAGAAATCCTCAAACTTCAGACTCTGGAAATTTGACAGTGAGGATGTCACTGTTTGAATGATTTAAGACATTTTATGAAAACCACAAAATATTCTTGGACACTGAACTTTGATTAGTTGCTATCAAAAGGCAAGCTATTTTGACTCAGCAATCATGACTGCTTGAAAAAGTCACAGATGTAGGAACCCTGTATGTTAATTTCAGGAAGCAGATTATAGAATAAAAATATAATTTTATTTCTTGATGCATTCTAAAAATTAACATTTATTTAATGGAATTTACAGTTTTTACAATAATAATCTTAAAATGTTGAAATTTACTTTGGAACTGAAACCAGCTAAGACAATCTTTCACAAAAGGATATCATTATTTTGGCCATTCACATAGGAATGATTACTCCCGTCTTTTAATTATTTGAGAACTCTGCAATAGGAGCACAGTGGACATCATGGCACCTTGAGAAAGTTGTTTCCATAAAAATCCAAATAATCTACTGTTTGGGATTTTTTTAAGGAGATAAATACTTTGAACACACATTTTGTAGAAATGTGGTAAGGCCACCCCACTAGAAGCCTATTTTATCTTGGTTTGGCTTTCAGTAGTGATCATTTATACTACATTTCACAGCTCACTTTTCAAAAAGAATGTTAGAATTGTTTTTCTTTCTAATGGTTTTATGTCTCCTTTTCTTTTACCTTTCCAGTACAAAATGGTCATTCATTTTACATGTTTAGTTGTTAGTGCAAATAATGATGTACGGACAGTTGAATCTAAAATTGTATTTTACAGTATCTCAGTAAAGAGAAGTAGTGATTTTATTCAAACATAATCATGTCTAAGAATCATTTCCTTTTGATTAACTTACTCTTCATGTAGCTATTCTAGACATGAGTGGCTTACTGAAGACATTATGAACAGTATGTGGTATTTGTCATTTTCCTAAAAGATATGTTAAGTCTTGGTAAATAAACTTAATACTAAATATTAAATCCACAAATTATAATATTAAAAATATTTTTAGTGTAATTATTTCTTTTTAAATTATTCTATGTAAATTTGGCTGTGGTTTTAGTTATTGAGGTTTTTTAGAACTAGCAAAGCCTTCTATTGCGCATGAGGGAATCATTCTCTTAATTAACTTTTATAATATTTTTAGACATTGCTTTTTCTTAGAGCCTATAGTTTAAGCTCCACACCATGGCAGAGTTACAAAATAGAGTATTCATAAAAGCAATATGTCTTGTCCTTTTGTGTTCTATGTACAATGCATCATTACTTTTCTGTATTTGCTACAGTCCCTTTGAATATGTAGCAGTTAACTCTGTTTCTGCTCACTTCCACGTACTCAGAGATTAGGGGGAAAAAAAAGGAGTGAGCAAAAACAGAACTCTGGTAATCTCTGATAAGAATAGCAATGCACACATGCAATTTATTCATCTATGAAAAATCAGCTTTAGATTGAAGACAAAACTGTTGCCTCCTTACTACACTGCATTTTCTCATTGTAGCTTGCTGCTTTGCTGACTATGAAGAGGAACTGTGTCTACTCAACACAAAACTGGCTACACAACATGTCGCGTCAGAGTGAAGTCACGGGCACTCAATATGAGTGATCAACTAGCTTCGTTTATTAATTGTGCTTACCCAATATTTATACTCTAGTTAATTAACTCATACATAGTGCAAAGCTGAGCTCCTAATTGGTACATGTACAAAGGATCAGTCCCTCCCGCTTTTCCCATACCTTTCTCACTGCAAAAACAACTTGTTACTGTATAATTGCAACAGTTAAAGATAGTGTGTCCTTGCCTCCCCAGCAGCTACACCAGCTGTGTGCGATGATTAACACATTCCTCCTTGGTCAGCTGCAAAACATCTAGGTGCTTTTTCTCATGCAACCATTTTCCCACAACAACATAAAACTGTGGCTACACAGAACTGTGGTTTTGTAATCATCCACTTGAACATTATTGAGACCTGAACATAGGTGCCTGTCACTTGCTGGTATTTAAGGTCTCCAGTTCCTCATCAAGCAAACAAACTTTCAATATCAAGAGCTGCATGTCTTACACTTCTGCTGGAATTGCCTTATGTGTGATCCCAATCCAGATAGACACTACTCTAGCTAGTTAAAGGAGTAATTTATATAACCTAGTAATAAACTCACTGCTCAGTTCCACAGGTCAGTTACATCAGTCATACTATGTCATGTTAATGATAGACCAAATAAAAGGACCAGGAAAACCATAAAGGAAAAATTCTCAGTCTTTATTCGTTACAATCTCTCTGTTCTGAGAAGACAGGACAGGCATTCGAGAAACTCAGGCCAGGGACCCTCTAGGGTACAAAGTATATATAATCAACTGCTTTCTTTATGTGTTTAGCATCCGTTTTATATGAGAGGATCAGAATATCTCATGACTCCAAACAGCAAAAGAAACATGGTGGCCAGTGAAGTATCACTTTCCTTCATTAACTGGAGAGGAGAAAAAGCATGATGAAAGACTTGTGGATTGAGATAAGGACAAGGAGATCACTCACTATCTACCATCACAGACAAAATCGACTTGAATTAGAGATATTAATTTAATTTGTTGCCAATTATAAGAGAGTAGGAAAATGAGAAATAAGAACACACCTGAAAACTCCTTCTTGTCACCCTCACTTCTTCTAATGTTCAAGTTGACTCTTGATTTTCCCACCTCCTACCATCAAGCGATGCAGGGGGATGGTGAATGGAGGTTGCAATCTGTTGATAACTCTGTCACTGCTGCTCCATTGTGGGGTCACAGCATTCTTTTCCACCCATCCAACTGCTCCCGTGTGGACATTGTCCTTGTTCAGCTCAATAAACTTTATGGACCAATACTCAGTACTGTTGGGCATAGAACCAGAAACTCACACTTCTTCTGCCAGATAGCAGTAGCAGAGAATGCATCAAAACATTGAAAACTGTCCCCTCTAGCTGGGAAACAGGACAGGGAATGCAATAGTAAGTGCCTTTTATCTGCACACTGTGCTGAGATGCAGAAGGCTGATCACCCTGAAGAAGAGCCAAACTGGGGAGGAAGCTCCTGCACCTGTCCAGGGAAACCTGTATGTTTGAGTAAGCCCCTGCTGCCTCTACACCAATGCACACAGCCTGGGGAACAAGCAGGAAGAACTGGAGATGTGAGTGCGGATGCGGGGCTACGACCTCATTGCGGTCAGAGATGTGGTGGGACAGTTGCCATGACTTGGAGCACAGGCACGGAGTGCTATGTATTGTTCAGGA
>WBNH01010798.1:667356-762796 GCA_013401255.1 Urocolius indicus | reverse complement strand
GCCAAAACCACTACAAGATGGTAAGTCTGCAAAACAAGAGTGAGTTGTCTGCAATGATGGTAAAGCAGAAGTCAATCAGACCATGACAATTTTATTTCAGGCTGCTAGCAGTGGAGCAAGGTGCAGCTGGGAGCAGGGAGCAACAAGCTCTGGAGAAGGCTGTGAGTTTGCCTGGTCCCCTCTTCTCTGTCTCTCATGTCATCTCCCTGGGCTTTTGCTTCCCTTTTGACATGGCAGACTATGGGAACGTGAACACAGCATGCCTCATCACCCTCATACAGCAGGGACCTGGCCAAGCCTTCAAAGTGTTGTTATAATACATGTGACTGAACGCTGATATTAACGACACAACTGACATTTTTGTGACCACAAGGTTTTCCTTCTAGTATCTCTCTTGGCATGAACAATAAGCCGATGGTGTAATGCACTGAGGGGAACGCAGCAGCTGATTATTTTGTAAAGTGTGTTGAAGTCTTTGGAAATGAAGAGTAAATAAGTCAGACAGGAAAAATTCTCTTCTCCCCTTGTCTAAGGTGAGCAGTTTTGATGGATGTGAGTAAAACATTTTTTTCCCATTATCAGTATGACAGAAAGTGGATTAATGAGTTTGTTCTGGGTATATGTTGGGGGTGCTTGTAAAATTTTTTGCCAATAACTTCCTCTGACTGCTATTCAACTCCAAAGAAATACTCATAATCATCCTCATTATTATTATTATTACTATGCCACCAGCATTACCACCACAATTATCCATCAAAACATGCAATAGCTCAATTGTATAAGATCCCAAAGGACATGTCAGAAAGCAAAATCCAATTTCCAATTACCCTGTTGAAGCTAAAATACTCTCATTATTAGCAGGTCTGTTCTACAACATTTGAGAGACTGAAGCCATGTGAGGTGCTGTCAAATAAATGCTAGCACAGCATTTTGGATCTTTCAAGTGGAAAAAATTAAGATGATAGGTTCAGAATGGCCAAACCAAACAGACTAAACCCAAGTCTAAGCGCTTGTATAGCTGAAGGACACAGATTACTGGCTAATGTTGTGGCTAACTGCAAGGAACAAATAGTCTGTTCTTTGTGCTTCAAAAGTTAGTGTTCACATAGTGTATGTGCCTGATGTGCAGAGCCCATGCTTACTTGACAGCCACACAGAATGTTCTTCAAAGACGTCTTTGCTTTCATACTGTGAGACATCAAGGTGAAAAGGTGCTTTTACTGCTGTGGGAATGTCCTTGAAATATTTCGGGGTAGCAAACATAGAATTTGTGCAGAAGAACCTGATTCTCCCATTTCCTCATCCACATTTGGACATCCAGGAGTCACTTTGAGCCATCAAGTACTTGGAGAGTTTATATGTGGTAACATTTATAGCACTGGGAGAAGAGGGCATGCTTTTAACATTCTGCTTTATTTGTTATACTCCTTCATGCAAAACTTGGGGACATTATTTTGCTCTCATCTGCTATTTCTCCCTGCTTCAGAAACTGTTTTGGGATTGATTTATTTCTATGGTAAGAGAAGTCTAAAGCAACTCTGGAGTTATTGCTCTTGACTTCAGAGGCTTTTCCTGGATTTAACTTCAGGTGCCACCAAAGTGTGTCTCCTAATCAGTTTTCTTGATGGGCAAATATTTCACACCTTTATTTTCTTCCTACTTTGCCTCTTCACAGAAAAAAGCCATACTCATGCTAATGGCAAAATCAACATTTTTTTTAAAACTGAGTCTCAGCAATTGTCATTACTGTTACTGTTATTTCTTCAGTCAGTAAGCTGACCTGTATTAATTTACAGATGATGAGCGCTAATTCTACTTGTCAGTAAGGCCACAGATAAGTTCCTTGAAGTGATTAAAATCTTCATACACCACCCAATTTCTCATTGTTAAAACCAGATTAAGCTTCCTTTTCTGTAGAGCTCAGTGAGGGAGCAGTCCTGTGGGGCGGAGATGAAACCAAGAGTTTAACACAGCCCTAAATGAGACAGATGCAAAGTCTTTTCTCACAAACCTCCCTTTGACTTTGACAGCTATCAAACCAAGTTCCAGAAAAGCAAAGTCATGGTATGTGCATACTGAGTATGCTACTGATCTTGACCAAGTATTGAGAGACACGAGAGGAAACAGCAACTCATCTCAGCTTAGGAAGGAAATGCTCTAGTAACCTCACAGTAGCAGCTTTATTACTGGTATTTTAAAAAGTACTTTACAAATTCGGGGCAAGAACTTACATAAGCATAAGGTGATTTTACTTTGCAATACTTATAAGCAGTTGATTTCACCCAATTGTGTTTTCTTCCTTATTTTCTTCCTTTCTTCCTACTTACTGACAAGAGCAAGGACACTGTGCAAGAAGTCTGTTCAGCATCACTGATGTGCAACACAACAATTAAAAGAAAACCAACTACTTTGTGCATCTGTGGCTTGAGTTTCTTAGCATTACAGGCCATTTTGTTGGTGACCAAAGAGGTAAAGGTGTCACAGAGGGGGTGTGCTGTAGCCTGTTACCATCCTCCTGGTTTTCAAGGTGCAGAGTCCTCTGCTGAGCCATCTGTGTTGTGGTTTTACCAGAGTGCATAAACTACTTTATAGGAGCACCATGTTCCTGAATTTCACTGCTGTTAATTGTGTATTTGGTTATCAATATAGACCATTGAACAGGTATCTCTCACCATGATACACTGCTGAAATTGGAGTGCAGCAGATGAGATGGCAAACAGCAGAGTGACATCTCTTCAACAGTCTACACTGCTCAGGTACATATTTTGTAGCTGAATATGCTTTGTTGGTGTGGTTCCACAGAAGGATGTCACAATCTCCTAGTAGATGTGCATGGCAGGCCACATTTAGCGATCAGCTGAACATCTGAAAGATCCCCAAAGGGTGGATCACTCCTGTTATATGAAGAAACATTTCAGAATTTTTCATTGAGTGTCCTATGTACTTATTATATGACACTCTTCATAACCTGAGCTGTAATATATATGCAGAACTTATTTTACTGCATTTGATTTTTTTGGCATTTGCTGTCCTCTGAGTGTTTAGTGGTGCCATATCAGTTATATCAGCAGATAACTTTATGCAAACTTGTTTCAGATAACAAAAAATAAGGAAAAGAGGAAAATTCTGCCAGTTGAAATATGACAAGTTTGCAATTGGATGCTAATTTGTTCTTCTAATTACTCATGACCTGATTCTGATTTAAAACCGAAATAAGTGCTTTAGTGCAACCAGAGTGAATATTCTTAGATATCCTAGTTTATGCACATCATTGCAGCAGTGGTACTAGCAGTTCTGCTTCAAAGGTGGCTGACATTCAGTGAACAATTTGAGTATGTTCATGCTGATTTGGCTACAAGGTACCACTACGAAGGACACCTGCCTCATCTTTTTCAGTGGCTGCCAGAAATAACTTTATAGGAACTTTGGAAGGGATGAGGTGGATTGCAGGCTTACATAAAATCATAGAAAATCTGTTTTACACAGAGCGAGACTGAAGTAAGGGAAGTTGGAAAGACTTGCTCAGGTCAGGGAGGCACCAAGCATTCAACTGGCAACTTTTGGCCTCACATACATGGTAGTGCCAAAGTCAGGTCTGTTGTGGTTTTGGCCCAGCCAGACACAAGGACCACACAGCTGCTCACTCAATCCCTCACATCCATGGCAGGATGGAGAAGAGAAAAGCAATCAAAGGGTCTTTGGAAATCCCTGAGGAGAGGGAGGGCTCACTCACCACTGACAGTCCAGGGCAAAACAGATGAGACTACTCAGTTTGGGTAAGAAAATGAAACTTAATTTAATCCACCAGCAGCCAAAACAATAACAAAAAGAAAACAGCAAGAATGACACATTGATGAAGGGCATGAGTGGCCTTTTCAGACCACTTCCCCCCACTCTTCCTCTCTTTCCAGGCTCAGGCACCAGATTCTGCATCTTTGCCTCCTTCTCCTTTGAGCAGAGGGATCATTCACACACCAAGCAGTCCTGCACAGACCACTCTCATGTGCATCTTCTGCCTCTCTCTGGACACAGTCACTCCCCCTGGCATGGGGACCTCAGCAATCACCCGCTCTGGCATGGGGTCCTCACTATGCTGTCACTCCCTCTAGCACAGAGTCCTGCCAAAGCTGCTGGCAGTTATCAGTCCCACCCTCTGAATATCAGGAAACCCATATGGGTTGCCTATAGTGCTGGTGGAGTCTTCATTCTTGGAGACAGTCAAGAGCCATTTGGACACAGCCCTTGGCAACTGGCTGTAGATGTGCCTGCTTGAGCAGGTGGATTGGATCACATAGCCTAATGAGATTCCTTCCAGCAACAACCACTCTGTGATTCTACCAGAAACCCAGATACTAATACTGTTTTTTGCAGGTGTTCACCATAATAATTAATTTCTGTGCCTCAATAAAGTGGAAATACTAGTGTTTCCTTTGTCAATATTACATCTGAAAAGCAGTATGTCATTATGGATAATTTAAAAGGCACTGAACTAAACTCTAAAACCTCAATGTAAACAAGCGCATAACTTGAAGTGCTATAGCAGCCCAGAAGAAACCATGTGGGTACTTTATATTCACACTTCTTGAACTGAGGAAGCATTTAAAAATTGCAAATGTGCACTTTTCAGTGCCAGAAGCAATGAACTTTCATTGCCTAGCTTCCTTATGATCCAAGCACAGCCTTCTCTTTGTGTTCGGTCTCCTCTTGTCCCAGAAGCCTTCCTAGTGCTTCACTGATCTAAGTCCTTCCTCTCCTTTGAGGACTAAGATGCTGGATTTCTGTGTATCCCTGGCTTCACAGGTGTAATTGACAGTATTTCACAGAATGCAAGGTCCTGATCCTTAGCCATCTGAGGAAGCATAGCCTGACAGCAACACCTGGCTTTTACCTTAACCTGCATGAATGATGCAAAGATGAATGCAGTGGTTTAGCCCAATGTCCACCAAGTCATAAAATCACTCCCCCTCCTAAGCTGGACAGGAGAGAGACAGAAATATAACAAATGGGTTGTGAGTTGAGATAAGGACAGAGAGATCACTCAGCAATTAGCATCACAGGCAAAACAGACCCAACTTAGGGAGAAAAAGGTTTGATTTATTAAAGAAACAATAAGAGCAGGGAGATGAGAAATAAAACCANCTCCAGCCTGAGTCCCTCACAGGATCACAAGTCCTGACACCAAACCTGCTTTGATGTGAGCACCTCCCCCACGGACTCCCAGGTCCTTCCAGGAACTTGCTCCAGGGTGAACTTCCCACAGAGTCACAGTCTTCTTCAGGCATCCACCCACTCCAGCATGGGGTCCTCCCTGGGCTGTGAGTGGATTTCTGCTTCCTGGTGGCCTCCATGGACTGCAGAGGGACAAGCTGCTTCACCATAGTCCTCACCACATATCACAGGGGAGCCTTCTTCTCAGTGCCTAAGCTCCCCCCTCCCCCTCCTTCTCCACTGACCTTGGTATCTGTGGAGATGTTTTCACATTCTGACTCCTTGTTGCTGCTTCAGCTTTACAACTGCTCAGCAACTTCTCCTTCTTAAATACGTTATTCACAGAGGCATTATCTCCACCACTAATTGGCCAGGCCTGAGTCAGGTGAAGGGTCCACCTTAGAACTGAATTGCCCTAACCCTGTCAGCTACATGGAAAGCTTCTGGCAACTCTTTTTGTTTAAAGAAGCCACTCCTGTAGCCCCTCTGCTACCAAAAAATCTGGCCCAGGAAGAACCACTACATTGAACCAAAATAGTCAGTCCAAGGAGGACATAATTTGGAGAGGACTGCTGCAAGAAAGAGATTTACAGGGCACTGAGGGATTTGGCTCTTATCAATGCCTTGCCTCTGTGGAAGGGCTTAGGTAAAAATAGTGCTCTTTTTCTAGAGAGAAGGTAAGATAGCAGCATGCTACGAGTTCTTGGCCTTGAAGAAAATAAATGCTAAAGAGAAATACAGCCACTGTCTGGAAAACAGAGGTTGTAAGAGGCTGAGCAAGAAAAGAGCAGGATCTTTCTGTCATGAAGCCTGAATACATTGTGCTGGACACTCACCCTTTATCCTGTGCATCCAGAAGATGCTTCATTAGTAGGCAGCTGAGGGTAGGGAGTGTAGGGTCTATCTCTGCTCAGCTCCTATTACCTTACTGGCACTTGGTCTTCTGATACCCATAAGACTTTAAGTAGAAAGATGATGCTGACTTATGTCCATGAAAAGGAGGACCCCGAATAACTCTGTGGGTTCAGTCCTTAACTGCTACATTTTTCTTCCTGCCTGCACAGCAGGTGTGAGTGTGCCGTCTTCACATTCTTTATTTTATCCCAGTTAGACTGTGAGTTCTTTAAGGCTGGGTTGGGTTTTCTTCTTGATGTATATATAGAAAAAAGTGCAAAGAAGTAATCTCTCAAGATTTACAGAAGACTTACAGCTCAGCCACAGGGCAGGCAAAAGTGAGGGCACTGAAAGTTGGAAACACCCAAGCCAACTTTAACTTATATACTAGTTCCAAGGGGGGTGGGCAAGTGACCACAAATGGAACTTTAAGGGACAGGTGCATAAAAACTGTGGAATCCTGTCTATGCATAGTGCTTGGTAGAGCATAGTCACTATTATTTCTTGATCATGAAAGCAGGAAGATGTACCCAGCTACTCAGCCTCAGAAGTTCATGATTACGCTGTGTCAAAAATCCAAGTGTATAAGTCATTTAGTAACAAATTTTCTTCTCACAAATTTCTCAATGGTGGTGGAAAAATGAGTAGACCATTCTTTGTATCCACTTGCTGTCGTATATTAATAATGAAGATTTAGTGTTCCTTTCATGCATAAGAAAATTTTGTCAAAAGAAAAAGTGAAGGGAAATCCTGACAATCTTTTACCAATTAAATCAGGAGATAAAAAACACACCAGAATTAAACTTTCCAAATAAATTTCCCAACATTGTCCCTTCCCCCGCTCTCTATGGCCTTTAAGAAACTGGAAGTAATCACTGCCTGCTCTGTTCTAGGGCATCCCTGGAGAGCAGCACTGTCCTCAGACGAATTTTCCACTGTCATCTGCTATCCTTCAGAAGAGGTTTTAGCTTCTGCAACAATGGCTCAAGGCTTGTGCTAGATGCTGGGAAACAGTTTTGAACCATCCTTAGTCACCATTACCTCTGTGTTGTCACATGCTCCACATCCCTGCAGCTGCTAGGGAGAAATCTCCTGCATCTCCCCTCTCCTCTGGGCTCTGTGAGCTTCATTTCACTCATAGAATCATAGAACAGTAGAGATCATCTAGTCCAAAACCCTTGAAGAAATAGGTCCACCTAGATCAAGTTGCACAGGAACATGTCCAAGCAGGTCTTGAAGACCTCCAAGAAAGGAGACTCTACAACTTCCCTGGGCAGCCTGTTCCAGGACTCCCTCACCTTCACAGTGAAATAGATTTCCCTTAAGTTTAGCTGGATCTTTTTGTGTTCCAGCTTCATCGCATTACCTGTTCTGTCACTAGATAAAACAGAAAAAAATAATGGCCCAGCTTCCTGACACCCACCACTTATATACTTATAAATATTAATGATATCCCCCCTCAGTCTCCTCCAGACTAAACAGCCCCAGTTCCCACAGCCTTTCCTTGTAAGGAAGATGTTCCACTCCACTGATCATCTTCATGTGCCTGTGCCAGACGCTCTCCAGAAGTTCCCTGTCTCTCTTGAGCTGAGGAGCCCAGAACTGGACACAAGACTCTAGATGAGGCCTCATCAGGGCAGAGCAGAGGGGGAGAAGAACCTCCCTTCCAACTCTACCATTCTATGATTCCATGATTCTGTGATGACATTGATGAGTCCGAGGAGCAGCGGTGTTGTGTGTTCCCCCAGGCCAGACCTCCCCATCCAGCCTGTAGCAGCACAAGGCATGCAGGGTCAGCTTTTCTGCAGCCACTGTCAGCCACCACTGCTCCTCATATATTGCCTTCAGCTCATGGCACAGCCAGGGCAGCACAGGATAGAGGAGATACTGTTTTTGCTGGAAAAGTGCCACCCAGACCACAGGCAGGAGGCCATCCACAGTAGCCCTGGCCTCTGTCCCTGCAGTCCCCTACTCTTCCAAGAGGATGGAGAATGATGGGGGCTGCTGATGGCTGGTGTGGGTTTTGAATGCTTGAGGAGTTCTTGCTTGCTCCTCAAGGACAAGAGGTGCTCCCTCACCTGGGATGCAGGTGGCCTTTTACGGCTGCTGTCCCCAGCATCTGTCCACAGTGCAATCTGCAAATAACAGCTGTAATTGACACCAGAATCTGTTCTCTCTCATGCATATGTGCAGACCTTTAATGAAGAATTCAATGAAAATGACCCCAAGGGAATTTAGAAGAAACATTTGTCAAAGAGTGGATGGAGATTGGAAGAACAGTAGGATGTCAGAGGAAGAGAAAGAGAAGAACAGTGTACAGTAACAAGCAGAAGGTGCTGTCACCTGTGAAATACTCAGCCTCACATAAACCACATCTTTAATCCCATGGATACAACCCCAGAATGACTCTGCAGCTCTCAGTGTCATTACTAGTCTTGAACTGGCCAAAGATAATCAGCTGCTCATTGATTCTACGTGACCCCTTCACTTACAGTCAAGGATGTGTAAGCCATTGAAAGGCTTCACTTTGTACCACACCACGCTTGCTTGTCTCTAGAAAAAAAGAGCCCCAAAAATCTGAAATTTTGTAAGACAGACATTGAGCCCGAATTTCATTCATTTTACAAATGCCTGAGTCAAGCCTCTAGTGGGTTACACTTCATGATATGATGAAGTGCATTTTTTGTGTGTTTTGAAACTCTTCCTAACTCTTCTTTCTTGAAATTCCGCCTAAGAAAGATATCTGCTTCCATTTTGAAAATCAGAAGATTAGAAAAGCACTGGAAAATGATGTCACATGTCGCTCAAAACATTGCAGTTTAATTTCTGTTATAAACTGCCATTATTTACAATACCCTGAAACAGAGTATATGACGAGATATCTGAAACAATATATGGAAGTTTTATTGTTTCAGAATTTCCTCTTGGAAAATACCTTCCTTCAGATCGCTATACCCGCACATAAGAATAATCAAAGACAGAAACCTCCTCTTAGTTACTCTGCAATATGCCAAGAGCTGGCGGTTGAGTCTGTAGGCTGTCAGAAGCCCTACATTCACAAGCAGTCAGCAGAGGATGAAAACACCTGTGAGTGTCCTGGAAATCTCTGTACCACTGGGCCTGGGATACCCATTTCCCTTCCATATGAGATAAGCTTGCTTTTGAGCACTTGGCTGAACACAGGGATTTTAAGGAAGCACTTGCTTGGGTGTGAAGGAAGAAGTACATGGAGTGCTCCGAGTTAAAGAAATAGCACAAATAGCACAGGCCTGAGAGTGTAAATCAATGTGATTCATGAATGCCAAGATGGAGATCTTGATGCTTACCTAAACATTACAGCCTGCAGGTTAACTTCATGTTAACTTAACAAAAGATGAATCAACTAAACTGCTCTTTTACAAATAGCCAGGAAATGAAACACTAATTTTTCACTTTGAAAGTTGTCTGGATGCAATCAAATAAGGCACTGAAGAGGTGGCCCAGAGAGGCTGCGGATGCCTTGTCCCTGGAAATCTTCAAGCCAGGCTGGATGGGACTTTGAGCAACCTGGTCTAGCAGAAGGCATCCATGCCCTCAGTAGGGCATTGGAACTAGGTGGTCTTGAAGGTCCTTTCCAACCCAAACCATTCTGTAATTTTATGACACGAGCCTTGGTAAATAGTGCGACAAGGATGTACCTGAGAATGTCTGTCAGCCAAAAAAGTAAAAGCAAACTTGTAGTTTATACTTCAAATTTGCATGCATTTTATCAGGAAATGGAAGAGTTCTTCAGAAAGAAGCAAGGAAAAGAAATCAAGTGTGCTGTAAACACCAAAATTTTACCCCAAAACCTTGGGTCATTGTTCTTTGAAAGGCAACCACTCTTCCTGTGAAACGTGACAGCTCTTCGAAACTCAGGAGCAGTTCAAGCAGATGCCACAGGACAGCTGCCCATCCTATAGCCTGGAAGCCACAAGAGCATCTCAAGCCAGTTCCAAGAATATCCACAAAGGACCTGCCTTCAAGAGAGGGATAAAATTAGATGGTCCCTAACCAAATGTTTGATGTCAAATTCTTCAAGATTCCAGAGCCCTGTGAAATCAAGGAGAGTCATCAGTGCTCAGAGCTCCATACTTCTAAGCTGAAAAATAGTGACCTCATCAATAGCGTGAATACAGACCAGATCCAGAAGGTGAAGGATAAACACTTTGAATCCAAGGCTGTAAAAGTTAATGCTCCTGAAGCATTTTATACTGTAAGTTAAGAAATCTCTAGTGGGTTCAGAGAAACTCCTGCCCATGAGGAGACTTAAGCAGAGATACACATCATATACAGTTTGTTGCCCAAAGATTTCCTTAATCAGTGGATGCTTTTCAAAACCTTTGTCATGCATGCACTAGCCCAACGTACATCATGGGGGTCTGGGATTTTAAGAATGTTGCATGATGAAAGAAGTATCTTGATGACTTTCAACTGGCATTCCTCTTCCTACCGTAAAAAGAGTCTGAATTTGATCATGTTGATCAAACTGTCAGCTGTCAGCAATTAGATGCAAATCAACTAAGTCAGACATTCCTTCTCAGTTTTCAGTAAAGCATTTGACATTGTCTCCCACAGCATCTTCACAGCAAAACTGAGTAAACGTGGGCTGAATGATCAGGTAGCAAGGTGGATTGTTATCTGGTTAAATGGAAGAAGGCAGAGAGTTGTGATCAATGGGGCAGGGTCTGATTGGAGGCCTGTATCTAGTGGAGTCCCTCCGGAGTCAGTGCTGGGACCAGTACCGTTCAATATGTTCATTAATAACCTTGATGAGGGAACAGAGGGCATTGTCAGCAAGTTTGCTGGGGGGAGTGGCTGACACACCAGAAGGCTGTGCTTCCATTCAATGAGACCTGGACAGGATGGAGGGTTGCATGGGAAGAAATCTAATGAAATTCAACAAGTGCAGAGTCTTGCATCTGGGAAAGAATCACTCCATGTACTAGTACAGGTTGGAAGGGTGATGAAAAGGACTAGGATGAGGACAATGAAAAACACAAGGACAAGGCCGAAGAGGCTCCTCCTCCTGAGGACAAGGAGGGGGATGAGGGTGATGAAGAGGATGAGGCAGAGGCCATGGGAGTTGAGGAGGATGGGGAGGAGGTGGATGAGGAGGATGAAGACAAGGAGGATCAAAAGGACAANCAGCATCTTCACAGCAAAACTGAGTAAACGTGGGCTGAATGATCAGGTAGCAAGGTGGATTGTTATCTGGTTAAATGGAAGAAGGCAGAGAGTTGTGATCAATGGGGCAGGGTCTGATTGGAGGCCTGTATCTAGTGGAGTCCCTCCGGAGTCAGTGCTGGGACCAGTACCGTTCAATATGTTCATTAATAACCTTGATGAGGGAACAGAGGGCATTGTCAGCAAGTTTGCTGGGGGGAGTGGCTGACACACCAGAAGGCTGTGCTTCCATTCAATGAGACCTGGACAGGATGGAGGGTTGCATGGGAAGAAATCTAATGAAATTCAACAAGTGCAGAGTCTTGCATCTGGGAAAGAATCACTCCATGTACTAGTACAGGTTGGAAGGGTGATGAAAAGGACTAGGATGAGGACAATGAAAAACACAAGGACAAGGCCGAAGAGGCTCCTCCTCCTGAGGACAAGGAGGGGGATGAGGGTGATGAAGAGGATGAGGCAGAGGCCATGGGAGTTGAGGAGGATGGGGAGGAGGTGGATGAGGAGGATGAAGACAAGGAGGATCAAAAGGACAAGGAGACTCAGAAGGAAGAGGAAGAGGAGGAAGAGGAAGATGAGGATGATGAAAAGGACGAGGACAATGAGAAGGATGAGGCCAATTATGATGAAGCCAAGCATACGCAGAAGGAATATGAGGTGGACAAGGACAAAGAGGACAAGGGCTATGAAAAGGACAAGGCTGATGCTGAAGAAGCTGAGGAGAATGAGGAGTAGGAGGACAAGGAGGTCAAGGAGGATTAGAAAGATGAGAAAGATGATGAGGAAGGAGGACAAGGAGGAGCAGGAGGAGAAGAACAAAGTTAAGGATGATAAGAAGGGTGAGGATGAGGACAAGGAGGAGGATGAAGAAAATGAGGCTGATGACAAAGATGAGGATGATGAGAAAGATGAGGCTGAGGCTTAGAAGGAGGAGGAGGAGGAGGAGGAGGAGGAGGAGGAGGAGGAGGAGGAGAAGGAGGAGGAGAAGGACAAGGAAGAGCACAAAGACAAAGACAAGGAGTTTGAGGAGGAGGAGGAAGAGGACAAGGATATGGATTATGAAAAAGACAAGACTAAGGCCAAACAGGAGGAAGACGAGGAGGCTAAGGAGATTGAGGAGGAAGAGGACAAGGGCCATGAGAAGGAGGATGGGAAGGATGAGGAGCAGGAGGATCAGTACAAGGAGGAAGAGAATGATGACAATGGCAAGGAGGAGGAGGCCAAGGAGGATGAGGAGGAGAAAGATAAGGAGAATGAGGATGATGGGAATGATGAGGTCACAGCTGAGGAGGAGGGGGATCAGGAAGACAAAGGAGAGAATGAGAAGGATGAGGACAAGGATGAGTAGGACGAAGACGAGGAAATGGAGAAGGAGGATGAGTGTCACAGCTAAGTCCACTGCCATAGATTTTCTGTGGATCTGTGATATAATTTCGCAAGAGGGTGCAGAGAGCTGACCTTTCTCTTGCTGCTTTCAGCCACTGGCACGCTTCATGGCAGGAGGAATCACAACAGCGTGCACTTTTGTACATGTGTGATTGCATCTTTCCCAGAGAATGGAATTTTGAATGCAGCTTTAACATAGATTCTTTCCTTGGCACTCAGAGGAGCCCGACTACTTTAGTAGGAGGTCTGAGAGCATAGACATGTACACAGACTGTGCCTGTTAATAGGTCTCATCCCAGCACAATGCACAGAAGCAATTCCTGACAGGAACTAGTCTTTACCCCTTGGGAAATGCTTTAGCAGCTTTCTATCTGTGTCTCTGAGACACATTGGTTTAGGAGTGGGGTGACCTGAAATCAAGAGGCTGGCTTATGATTTGATAGAATCACTGGTTATGAAAATAATCTGGTATTTGTATTTGGCATTGCCATTGCCTCCGTACTTTGGGAGCCATCTATCGAAAACTATCAATAATTACACATTACCTTTTCTCGGTGAGCTAACCTAGGGAGGACACAGTTCTGTAGTTAGGGTTCCATCTCCTGGAGACTGGTAATAACACACTTTCTACCTTCTCGGGAAGGCAGCGTATGGAGGCGACATCTTCCCCTTCCCTGCCTGGCTAATTACAGTAGCCTTTGAGCACTTTGAATTTTTTTTATATCCCTGGGATGTTGAGATGAGTATAGTCCCATTCCTAGGAACATGTATGTTTCTGAATGTGTTTCAGGTCTTGGTTAGGGTTAAACAATCTGCCCTGAGATTGGAGACTCGTTGAGTGAAAGGGTATGTGGGAAAATATGAGCAAGTACCTAGGAAGGTGCACACTTCCAGCATTTTGGAACTTGCACTGCAGAAGAACTGCAGAATCTGGAAAAAATCAGTAAAAGATTTGGAAAAAAATTACTGTCACCCTCTCACTTCCACAGAGACACAAATCACTGCAACATGCTGGGACTTGGCCCATGCCTACTGAGTAGTCTTGTTCAATACAGTACCCTCAAGAGGAAGAGAAATTCTCTGGATCTGGCAAGAAAACAATAGATGCTGCAGGTACTTCAAGCTTGGAACAGGAGCAGGAGGAGAAGCACAAGGTTAAGGATGATAAGAAGGGTGAGGATGAGGACAAGGAGGAGGATGAAGAAAATGAGACTGATGAGAAAGATGAGGATGATGAGAAAGATGAGGCTGAGGCTCAGAAGGAGAAGGAGGAGGAGAAGGAAGAGGAGAAGGACAAGGAAGAGCACAAAGACAAAGACAAGGAGTCTGAGGAGGATGAGGAAGAAGACAAGGATAGTAGTTTCTATAAAGCTTGGTGTGTAGAGAGAGACGATAAAAGTGTACATTGTCTGATCATGTCCCCTTGGGAGACGAGAGATGACAGGAACCAAGCAAGAAGATCTCTCAGCTCTGTGCCTGGAAACCTTCGCCGTGGCCCTGCAGTTTCCCCTTTAGCTTCTTCACAGAGGCTTCCCTCAAGAGCTGAGCCAGGGAATGTTGTGCCTCAGGCTGTGGGTGGCCTTCTGCCCAACGTCTGGGCTGGGCTTTTCCGAAGACACTAGGATCTACTGGATCCTGTGCTGCCCTGGCTTCCTTCCTTCTTCCTTTGGGGAGAATCTTCCTTTTCCCCAAAGGAAAATTAGGACATATATGATGCCAGAAATGCCTTTTGGACTGCATCTGTCCAAAGTCAAGGCTTTGAGGCTTTTTAAGAAACCCTTCTTTAACCAATGTCTCTGGTTCCTTTGTAAGCTGCAGATTGATTGTGTGTTACTGTGGCGCCTTTCTCTCCTTTGATCTTCTTCTCTCTAGACCCCAGCCTTCCTCTGTGCATGGGTTAGGTGCGTAGCATTAGTTCCTCACTTTCCATCTTTATGGCTTTTAGAGGGTTCAGAATTTGGTCCAAGTCAGGACAAGTGTGAAGAGACACTTTCTGAACACGAGGATGATGCCATAATAGATTTTGAGCTCTTCCTGCAAATCATGCATTCTCTTTTCCATTATTTGACCTGTACATGCATGCCACTTTGGAGCTCATGCCCTTTCCAGCTTCTCCACTTAAGTCCTGCTCCTTAACAGCTAAAAAAGAAGCTTATGGTGGAAAGATCTGGGAAATATTAACTAATTCTGACCTTTGGTTTGAACCAGTTCTGAGAGAAATTCTAACCCAAGGAACAGGTCTGTTCAACCACATGTAGTGTAACAGTCATTCTTTTTCCTGGTTTGGTTTTTTTTTTTCCTAATCATAGTGGTACAATAGAGTAGGATGGCTTCTCAGCAGTGACAAGTAATATTTTTCATCGCTTCTCCTGAAACAATGGGGAGACTCCTGTGGGAAAATGGTTGCATGAGAAAAAGTACCTAGATGTTTTGCAGCTGACCGAGGAGGAATCGCACACAGCTGGTGTAGCTGCTGGGGAGGCAAGGACACACTATCTTTGACTGCTGCAATTATACAATAACAGGTTGGTTTGCAGTGAGAAAGGTATGGGAAAAGCGGGAAGGACTGATCCTTTGTACATGCACCAATTAGGAGCTCAGCTTTGCACTATGTATGAGTTAATTAACTAGAGTATAAATATTGGGTAAGCACGATTAATAAATGAAGCTCGCTGATCACTCATATTGAGTGCCCGTGTCTTTCCTCCAACGTGACAGTCTCCCAACTGACCTTCCTGGTTTTAAAATCCTTATTGAAATCCAGATGGGATCTGAGACTGCCTGCTGTATTCACTGTCATCAGGATGACGGCAGAGTGTAATTGCCTTGTGTGACGCTCTGTTTGACAAGTTCCTCATTGCTGTCAGAAATCAGTGATATTACTGTTCCTACAAATCCTAACATTTTGTATGCTTAAAATCTGGCATTGTTATTTCACTACCTTAAACCCTGGCCCATCTTTTCTGCAGATTGCTTATACACATCTGGAAAACAAGTGGTTTTTTTCTCTATTTCCTGTCCTTATAGTTGTGTATAAAAAGGCAACCAGAGAAATAGCTTACTGTTTTCAGATGGTTTACTTGTAGCCATAGAATTCAAGCCAAGTTTTACAACCACCCACAACCACCACAATACAGAAACAATTACATCCCTTGGGGATTTTGCCCTGTCCTTAGAAAACTTCAGGTAGATGACAACTGGAAACAGGAGATTTTCCTCATACTTCCTAGAATAAGTACAGCTGCTTCAAAATAAGCAAGAAGTGTCTCTGAATTTCTTAGTTCTTCTGCCATATTTTCTGCTGTTGCTATTAATCTTGGGTACACAGTGACAATAATGGGAATTGGAGATAAGATTTTAAAATGCTTTCAGTAAAGACCTAGATGTGCATATCTGGAAGCCACGGTTAAAATGACAACTTTGCCATTTGCCATAGTGTCAGTGATAAATGTTTCTGAAAATCTCATCTGAAAACCTTCATGTCAAATTCTGTTCTCGCTTATCTCCAGTGGCTGCAGTCAGAGTAAGTTGTAGACATTAGATCAGGACAAGAGTTCAAAAAGCCATTGTTCATGTTGTTGGCTCAGCCCTCTAGTACTGTACATGTTTAACGCCCTGTTACAACATAACTTCTCAGCATGCTGCATGTGGATGAAAATAACAGTGACAATGAGCTAATGAAAATATAGGAGATGCTAGGAAAAAAGTTGCTATAGCTCAGAAATTGCATGAGGCATTAAGCTCTAGGTACTTGGTGCCTATACTTAAATGTCTCTTTTTCCCATATGGAAGCTACTTGCCTGTAACTGAGGTTTTCATTTCACCAGCCGAGAAAAAGAGCCTTTCATTAAGGTGGAATGTTAGGCAATGGCTTTACAAGGTTCAGGTGCAGTGAGATGGCTCAGAGGGAACCAAAAGTATCTCCCAAAAGTAACTTAAAGGTACAAGGTTGTGTGACTTTTATAATTCCCCTTCAATTTCACAAGGGTGTATTTCTGTATGGCTTTGGGGCAGCTCTTGCTGTAGGGATAGTCAAAGAGTTTAGGAGAAAGCTCTTCTGTAACAGTACAACCATGACTGCACTTCTGCTTTTCCCCTGAGAACTCTGGTCATTGGTTTGAACAGGTTTTAGTTTACATTAATTACTCAGAATAGCTTTTTTGTTGTTGTTGGTTTTTTTCCTGTAGTCATCATTATTTGCATATAAATAAGCGTACAGACAAGAGTATTCTTTGGTCATTTTTCCAAACTCATTTTGTAATATTTCAGTGAGCAGAAACAAAGATATCCCCTCACCAAGGGGAAAATCACACATCACACATGGCAAACAGTGAATGGAAACTTCTCATTCCTTTCAATGGGAACTGCACCAAGCCAGAATGGTCAAAGGGTGTAAACCAATCAGAGGATTTTCTTGGTTTACAAGTTGCACATGGATGCTGTGCCCAATGCATAAATTAATACAACCTGAACAATTCTGAAACAGAAGAAGTTGGATTGCTCATGTAGCATGTCCATAACAGATAACTCAACTCACAGTCACTGCAAAACTTTCACATGGTCTTCCCATGCCAGCTTCTATGAAGCAAGTCTGAAATACAAAACACTTGTTAAAATGCTGATAGAATACCTCAGGTTTACATTATATATAGTTCAAGAAAAAGGTGTGAAAATGAGTTGTGTTAGCACAGATTGCCCTGAATTTAATACAGTTCCATGAGAAAACTAAATGTGTTCTTTTCCCTGGTTGAACTACTTTTCAGCAAATCTTTAATAATTTCTAACCCACTCAGTGCATTGAGTAACCACAGTAAATTGAACTCTACAGTTCCACTTCCTTGCATTTCCTGAGACTTATAAAGCAATCCCATTCAAATCATGATTCTCTAGCTTTATCCTACATGGATCCAAATGTACACATGTAAATCCTAATTCTGAAGTTGTTCCATGCCTCAGAATAATATTTTAGATCACTGTAAAAGTGGCCATGTCATGTGATTGACGCTTCAAATACTAAACCTCAGGGTTTTTAGTCCTTATGAGCAACAGCATTTGCACATCTATTACTGTCCTCAGGACCATCTTGTGATAGGCATTTTAACCAAAGAAGGATGAGAATCTGCTCACTTTGCCTCATCATTATGACATGAATTGAGCTGAGCTCAGCAAGTTAAAGAAAAGGACACAGCACAAGGCCAGTATGCTGTGGAAGCACGAGATAGGAAAGATGGACAGTAATGGCAGAAAGGCCTGGATTGCTTGCCTCTACCTCTGTGTCAAATGGATACAGAGATTTCTGCTGACCCCTGAGGAAGCATTCTTTTCTGTTGTCTGCTCTCCTCTGTGCTTCAGCAAAATGTTGGATGTTTGCCTTGCATCAGCAGAGACAAGCAAGAAATTAAAAAAAAATTAAAGCAATTAATCTGATAGCCCCATGTCATTGCATCCTCTTGGCCAAAAGTAAATAACCAGTAAAAGTAGAAAGTTTGATGCATATTATAAGAAATTGAAAGCCTCTACTAGTTTTTAACTGAAACAGTAGCTTGTTCATAGCATCCTGTGGTAGCGTGGGCCTGCAGAGGAAGCATTTCCACCTCTCATGCTAGAGCAGGCTGGTAAAAACACATCTACATTGAGAAACGCTAGTGGGATGTTGGTTACTGGAGGTCTGTGATGCTGTTCTCATGTTTTCTCCTATTGAAGAAAAGCTGATAGGTATACTGTAGCTTCATCTTATGCATACTTACTAAGAGTCTTGTATTTACTCTATGTTCCTGTTCTGTGACCTCCAAAACATTTTCCTCTTTTTGCCCCCTAATAACTTAAAGAATGTCTTATAGACTTTTTTTTTTTTTTTTGCATAGTGCTAAAAATATTTCTGTTCTTAATGTCTCTGCATAAGTGAGATGCTGACAGCAGCTCATCAGCTCTCTCTACCTGGTATAACCATCCCAGCATAAAGAAAAAAATATTTCTACTATTCAAGGTTCAGTTTGGGTCACTCCTTTGCCAAGAATATCTGGTTACAACATAATTGTCAGCTCCAAATATGTGCTTATTCATTGGTACATATAGGATACAGCTTACTCCCACTCCAAGAGCAGCTCCCTGGGTACAAACAGGGCTCTAGCTGTGTGCAAATGTAATACACCAGTGAATACACTCAGGTAGCTCCAATATAGGCACATTGGAAATATGCTCATGCTGAGGTATCATAGAATCACATAATAGTTGGAATTGGAAGGGACTTCTAGTAATCATGCAGTCCAACTCCCTGCTAAAGCAAGTTCACCTCAGTCAGGGTGCACAGGAATATATCCAGGTAGGTGGCTTTGAAAACCTTCAGAGAAGGAGACTCCACACCATTCCTGGGCAGCCTGTGGAATGGGCTCAGTTACCCATGCAGTAAATAGGTATTCCTTGTGTTTAAGTAGAACTTCCTGTGTTCCAGCTTGCACCTGTTACCCCTTTCCCTGTCAGTGGACAATATAGAGAAAAGACATGTCCCATTCTCATGACACCCAGCCTATAGGTATTTTAAAGTATTGATAAGGTCTCCTCTCTGTCTTCTCCAGGCTAAACATCCTCAAGTCTCTCTACTTTTCCTCATAGGAGATATACTCCAGTTCTCTAATCATCTTGATAAATTGAAAATTGAGGAAATTGAGGAAATTGAGAAGACTTTATGGTTGGCTTGCTCAAAAACATCTGGCCTAACTACCTTTTTTAAAAGAGAAAGTAAAAATGGAGATGGAGGAGTCACGTAAACTTTTGGATCTTAATTACTTTTCTTGAAGTCTCCAGGAAATATCTCTAGGCAAAGTGCATTTATTTAAGCTCTGTGACAAGTGGAATAGTTGAGCTCCTGGGGTCCAGGCATGAGGAAATCATGAGGCCTTTGGCCTGGGGGAACAGTCTCTTGAGGTTTCCTTGCATCTTTAATACCAATGAAGTTGCCCGTGTTGGTAATACTTTAAAAAATCTTTCTATGTAGAAGTAGCAGTGACTGCACTATACCTCCTTAGGAAATAACCTAAAAGTTAAACTACTGGCTACAATCTATTGTGTGTAGGGAATATGAACTCCTCATACTGCAGAGACATTAACTGTGATGATGAAGTTTAATGTGTGGTCAGGGAGGTAAACAGCTAAATGTGAGCAATGCTTAGGTCACAGATGCTCATCTGATCTTGACACAGTTGGGCAGTAGGCTGCTGAATTGATGAGAAGAAATCATACCTCCTCTATTTAGGCACTAGTCATTCTCTGTTGTATCCATTCTTACGGCCACAGTTCAAGTAATGTGTCCGAAAATGGGCTACACATCAGAAAAGTGTTGCAAGAACTGTGATTTGGAAGACATACCAGTGAAAGACTTGGGGAGGTACATATACTCTATGCAGAAGAGGAGCTAGGCAGATTGCTAAGTGCAACCATTTGCACAGAGAATAGAAGCTTCTATCACTCAAAAATAGGACCCAACAGTTATAAAATAAATGTAAGCATATTCACAGCAGAAATAAGGCACACATTGTTTGATCAAGTTTAATGAGTAACTTCAGCAACTCCTTACCAGCTCTTATGAGTTCCAAAAGACAGAAAAAGACAAGTCAATATAGGAGAAATTTCATATAGATTCAATGATAGATAATATATGAAATTGGCTTGGGAAAGAAAATTACTGCAATATTATTATCACAGTTTAGACACTAGCACAGAAATATCTAGCTTAGAAACAAATCTGGTAAATTTTTGCTGTAGGCTGATATTCCTGCTGTCAGAAGCTAACAGCAGAGATTAAAGAGAAAGCAAATTTGACTATAATCTGAAGTCTCCCTAGAGCATAGAGGAGTTGCAAGAAGGCTGTTGTGAGGCAGAACAGTGGTAGGAGGCATTTAGGCTTAATGAGCAACAAAGGCAATGGCATTCCAGCTGCAAGGCTGCACCCAGCCAGCTGCCAACCTGTACCTACATCTAAATGTTAATGGCCTGACTCTCTGTAGCAGCGGAAAAAAAGCAGAGTGTTTTGCCATTCTCCTCTAGTCTTTTACTAATTCAGAAGATGGATATGAGCAAAACAACGGTCTTGTCATTTATCTTTGCCCAATACACATAATGGTTGCTGGCCTTAACAGAACTTGAACTCATTCAAGTTTACTTTGATTTTGTTTCAGGACTTAGGAACAGCCTCAGAATGACTGTTTACTGCTGCAGATCACATAGGATGGGCTTGGTGAGCTATAATTCAGCATGCAGCAAATTATTAAATAAAAAGTTCACCCACAAGAGTTGAGATCTGTGAGGAAGAGAGCTCCCTTCTGGATACATCTGTTCTGGGTTACCAATAACCAGTGTAGGGCACAACAGCTCAGTGAAAGGTGAAATTAAAGGTATGTGATAACCTTGTGACTTGCAGATCCTGTTGTTTCAGCAAGTCCAGTTATGAACTAGGGGTGATCAACAAGGAGTTGTGATGAGACGATGATCTGTAGCAAATGTCCTGGTGCAAAATATTTGATAGCCACGACTGTTGACAGGGAGTTCATTTTGGCATGGCCAGAAAACAGAATTGTGTAGGCTGGTCATAGACTGGTCTTTTTCTGCAGTAAGGTGATCCAGAAGGGGTAATATTTAGACAGGCTGTTCAGTAAGTAAAAAAGGAATCACTGCACCATGAGCAAGGGACTGTATCTGATACTGTACCTGGTACCTGGCCTCTTTTTTCAAAAAAGGGCCTACAGAAATGATCCCTTGTTCTCAATGTCAGTAACAACTTCTTAACTACATTGGTCCTGTAGAACTGACTTTGTTCTAATTCCAACTGCTCTGGTAAGCAAAACTGGCTGATTTACTTTCAGCAGACTGAAAAACAAAGCTGGTTCTCAGGAAAATACATTGCAACAAAAGTCCCTTTTGAAATGACCTTGAATTTTGCTACCAGATATTCTAAACAAAGATGTCTGCTTAATTCAATTTTCAATTACATTGATGCTCCATTTTCCCTTCCATTTGGAAGGAGCCTTTAGAGATCATCTAGTTCAACCCCCCTACAGAAATGCAAAACCCATTTTCCTCATTTTTGGCTTTGTTTTTTTTCAACACTAAGGCCATTTCTGCTTCTCTATAATTTTTCACTTCAAAGAGACAAAAGAAGAGAATGTAAGCACAAAATTTCATCCAAATGCCTCTGCTTCTGGACTTCTTTTTATGGGAAATAATAAATAGAGGCAAGAAAATGGAAGAAAACAAACTAAAATGAAAGCAAAGAGAAGAAGATCTTTCAGATGTGTAACAAAATTTATTAAAGCATTAATGTCAAAGCATTACATACCTTATCCTTTTAAGCTGAAATAAATATTTAAAAAAAAACCCAACCAAACATACACAACTTTTCCTCTTTTCCCAAAATAAAATCACAATTTGAAATTGCCTGGAGTGGTTTTGGAAAGTATTCTGGTAAAAAGTGTACACCAGTCCTGCCTCAGACAGTGGCTGCAGCATCATTAATACCTCTGAAGGCCAATTATATTTCTGCAAGCCTGTTATCTCTTTGCCTTGCCATACTGGCCCATATGATCGCATTGCCTTCAGTCAGTTTTCACAGGCGTCTGTAAGAGTAATTTATTTTTCTTGCTGGGGGCCACAACTCATTTTTTTGGTAGCATTGTTGGTCCCACTGGGTTAACACAGCTCGTTTTTAGTAGTATGAACTCTACCAATCGTACTGACAGGTAGGTTGAGTAAGAATGATATTTTGGCATTTTACTGAGAGAAACATTTGTCATGTGCAGTTTATTTCTTTGCTTTCCCTGTTGTTTTTCCATCCTGTTCCTCCCTTGCTCCTACTGTTGGAAAGGGACAACTTGCTATGACCACCTATGAAACACAGAAGTCTCCATTTATTCTTCTGTGCAGGAGCAAGTACAACGGGAATTGCTCTAATTTGTCTCTCTATGGTTACCTGAACTCATTCACATGGTATGGTCTGTTTTTAGTAAAGCCCACAGTTTAGAAAACATTTGTTAATGTTTTAGGTTAAATATTCAAAGAGACATATTTTATGTGAGAAACAACTCCCTTTTCCTCTGTTAACAGTTTCAGTGAAAATAAATCTTTCTCTTAAAAAGCCATTTGGCTAAAACCTTTATTTTCTTGTGTTTCATCAGTGCTCAGCACTTTCACATGGTTGCTAAGAGCTAACAAGAAAGATGCTTTGGTTTACACATTCTGAGAGAGCAGTGAAGGATATTTGTCCCATACTAGCCTCACTGAAGTCAATGGGACTACTGATGTCAACAGGACCTCACTCTAAGCAATCTACATCCCAAGGTGACACTGAGGAAGAAATTGTGCTGTGCTCTTAGTCTCACACATCAACACCTATGGGAGCAAAACCTGTGTCCAGCAGTGGACTTTGGGTACCACAAGCCCAAAGCGAGAAGACAGTCCCTGATGGTTCCTGAATCAGCTGTGGTTCAACTCCTCCAAATGGGAAATGCACCTCTGCCATGGCTTTAGCAGAAACAACTTTGGAGGAGCCAAAGATTATGTGGTGGCTTAAAACCTCACAGCTGAGCAACTGTTTCAGCAGGGAAGTGTTTCTGTGGCAACCAGAGCAAATTTTTCAGCAGTCTGATGGCTCCTGCATGTCAGTTCTATCTTTTTTGCTCTTTGGGTTACTGCTTTGCCTCCATCAGTGGAAGGGGTGGTGAAAAGAAAGCATCTCACCTCTGAAAAAGAGTTGGGCTCAGAACTGCAGGGTCTCAAAAGGTGATTAAAAGTTCTGCCTTTGCAGCCAACACAACTGGAGGAGGTTAGGTTGGTCCACAGCCCAGCACATCAGCAGTCCCTCACAAAGGCCCAGAAGTCATGTTCAGGACAGATCCATGCTGATAGTGAGGGTGAGTTTATTTTCTTGTTGCAGCCTCTCTGTGTAGAAGCAGGGACCATGAAATACAGAAACAGAGAAGAAACTGTAAAAAATCACCGCTCCATCAGATGCTGCTTAAGAGTTCCTCAGACACCTATCTGGTCCCTGTAGCTCCTCACATATCCCAGGCAGCATTGCTGTTGACCACCTCAGCAAGATGGAAAGAGCTTAAGTTTAAAACACAGCTGCGTTTGGGTAGCATTTTCATGTGAAGCCACCTGAAAGGCAGAGAAATATTTGTCTTATGTGGGTATTTTGTGCTAGAAGAGATCATATTTTTGCTTCACAAGTATGTCAGAGAACAGAACAATTTCTGACTCATTTTTTTCTGGAGAATTTTCAGAATTTGTAATGTTTTCCTAGTGCTTTCCTTGCTGAAATTCTTTTTCACTTTCATGATCTACTTGTAAAGTATGAAATTGCTATTGAGAAAATAAAAAATATCAATACATTTCAGAATAAAATTGTACCGTGAGATTCCATAGAATGTGGTATTTTACAAAATTGGAATTGTTTGCCATTTATTTTTGTTCTCACCATGCAGTATGCAGCCTGAGGCCTTCGGTATCGTACTGTGTCCATATCTGTTGCAGAGTAGACAGGAAATAATTGTGTTAGCTTTGATGAAAAATTTTTGAAGCAGGTTCAATTCTGATTTCCTTTCCCTCCTTTTCCTTCCAAAAATGCACAAATGAATACCTAAATATGCATCAAGTAATAAGCATACTGCTTAAGTGCAGAGCTGAAGGACAGAACAGATGCTTCTCACAGCTTCCCCAACATATAGTAAATAAAACCGATATCATGATTGAGTCATTGGTATGAAAGTATTCTGTTATTCCCTGACTCAAGATAAAACTCAAATGGAATAAAAACTACCTTTTTTCTCTAGCAGGATTGCAGAGATCCCTTCAGGTCCCTGTTCAAGACAGAAGATGCACCTGCCCCATGCCTTGAACACATGGCTTCTGCTTCTGTTCTTTAGAGCTAGACACAATTGCACAGATTAGGCTTTCCTGTAGTGCTTTACTACACATAGTCCTTTCCCATGAAATGTAAGGTCTGTATTTAGATCTTACGAAGCAGTACCATAAGATACAATATCACTGCTTCAAGTCTGTATTGCATTTTTTCACTCTAAGATAATGTGCTAAGATAATACAAGGAACCTTATAAGAACTTTAACTGGCAGATTTATTTTTAAATGAATATTTAGGCATAAACTCTTATGTGATACCCCCTGCTCCATTTTCATGTTGTGTGTCTGTCTTCTCTACCTTGATATCCCTGTATGCTTCTTTAATGAACTGCTGACATGCTGAATATTTTTTTCTTTAATACAATGTTAGTGTTGATTTCTTTCTGCATTCACAGAGTGCATTACCAGGACAGTTTTCCCCAGTTTGCTTTAAGTTCCTCCCCTTGAACACTCCTTCAGGAGTTCAGTAATTGATTCTGGACATCTCTTTTCATTGTAAGATGCCATTCCAGTGACTTCAATGAGTCTATTTACAGAACAATGTGCACACATCCTTCCATAGTACCTCAGAACTCTGCTTGGAGATAGAATCAGTTGGCAAACCTGCATTGTTTTACTAGAAGATATTTTCAAAGATTTTTATTAACTTTTAAATAAATTAGTTTAGGAAGCTTTTGCATAGTGCTGTTAGAAAGAAAGGAGATGCAGCGTAAGTAAAGCCTGCATTGTTTGTAGGAGTTACTGACAAAATTTCCTCTGAATGTGAAGTGCTTCTTAAGACTTATCTTGACTGATTTTGAGGGAAGACATGCCACATTTCAGAAATCACAGCAAATTGTACAGCCAAAGTCCATCATTATTCAATAAAACTCCTAAATAAATGCTCATTTTTAAAGCCAAGCCTGTGCATATGTGTTTTACTGATCTCAGTCAGCAGTTTTGAATTTCATTTGGCTTTTGAGATTGGATGTTTATTTTTTACTTTATGCAAAGGGACAGAATTAGGTGAACAGGAGCAATAGCAGCTGGAACAGCTGATGCCATAAGCACCTAACATGCTTAACACATGTATTGATGAGGAAAGTCTTCAGTTAGTGGTCATGCTAGATGCAAAGATATTGCAGGTGGAAAAGCAGCAGGAGGTACTGCATGTCTGTGCCACAGTACAAGGCGTGGAAGGGGGACTCCTCTAAATGGTAAGAATGGCAGAAAAGTGTTGGGCAAAATTGTACCTAGGAATTGTAACATGGATATGCTGCCTAATGTCAACAGAGGTAATGTGTGTGAATGGCTAATCACCCATACAACTTTCCTTGCATTAATGATGTTACTGATACTGTCATCACTTTCCTTTGTACAAGATTCAGCAGGGAACTGGAGTGTCTTTGTCTCTGTGTAGAGCTGGGTTGATACTATTGGTCTTTAAGGAAGTTCAACACAACTGATAGCTTTCTGGAACTGATGAAGCTGCAAGAGAGCCAGAAGAATCTGGGAAGTCCTGTGGAACATGGCACAGGACCGGCTTTTGCAATCCTCAGCTTATCGCAGACACATTATTTCTCTAAATTACACCAATGTCTGATGTCAAAAAGTTCTTTTTAAACATAAGGAAAAACTTTCACTGTGAGGGTGAGGGAGCCCTGGCACAGGCTGCCCAGGGAGGGTGTGGAGCTCGAGAACTGCCTGGATGCATTCCTGTGTGACCTGATCTAGGTGAACCTGCTCTAGCAGGGGGTTTGGGCTAGATGATCTGAAAAGGTCCTTTCCAACTCCTACCATCTGTGATTCTGTGATGTTATTGTCATATTCGTCACTGTGGAAATTTCAGTCTAAAATGTTTTGGTTCTATGGTAACTGCTAGTAACTGTCTTCTTAAGGGCCCAGTAAAGTCAGTGGAAACACAGTAAGTTTGACATTGTAGGATGCGTACTCTAAAAGGATAGAAAACTCTAAAATGTTTCACTCCAAGCTTTTTATTTTACTTTTTTCCTCCTTATCTGTGTCCATACCATTTCTATCATGAGGTGTATGCAGGTTTAAATGCAGAATTAGGAGGGTGCCCACATACTGGAGGCTTTTGAGAGTGTGTAAGACATGACACTCAAATTGAAAATGTTTTCAGTTTATTTAGCTGACACTGCCTTGCAGCAGGAGAATAGACTTGCCAGACTCCAAAGACCTTTTGTAAGCCCCTAAATGCATAAATGCTTCTATGTTGTACCTCTCCACCTGAATTCGTATTTATTTCTTCTGAGCACAGCAGTGACTGCAATCAGCCACAGCCCTCATTTGGAATGGAGAATAGTTTTGTCTCTAGACTATCATCAAAGAAAACATCATTAAGCAAAGCAACCACTTGACACTCTTTTCTGTCTTCGAAAGAGAATATCATTTCCTTGGCCTCTCTGAAGCTGCTGATCTTTGGTCTCTGTTGTCATCCACTGCACACAGCCTTTTGTCTGCTGACAGGTGATTGCAAACTCAGAGATGTTTTAAAGCTCTAAGTCCCCAGAAAATTACATAGGAAGACGAACTTGCCTTACAGTCCTTCTCAGGTGCTAAAACAGGTATTTGTTTACCCAACTCCTGCCAGGGCTCAAAACATGAGCTCTTGTGTATTCTCATTATATGTGGCTGGATAAGGACTCAAAATGTCAGCAATGCAACATAACTGTGAAATTGAAAGAAAAAAAAAGAAGCAGTAACAGCTGCATTGTCCACATGGCCAAGGATGTGGGGTGTCTGGATATGGACGTTTGAACAAGTTTCATACCTAGAGAAACTAAGGCATGGAGACGTGATGTGGCTCTTGGAAGGATACCAGGCAGGCTACTGATGGAGCACCTCAGAAATTGCAAATCTGTATAACAGTGGGAGCTGCTCTGAAGACTTGTTCTCCTCTGATCTCTGTCCTTAGACATGTGGGTGCTGACCTCCAGCCATGTGTCCTTCAGACATTCAGCTCCAAATTACAAAAGTCCATTCTGTTACAAGTCCACTAAGGCTTACTCTCTTTCCATGAAAAAGGGACACAGGCCAGTTTGAGAACATTGATGTTTGTGCAGTGATGCTCAAACTCTTGGTTTCACTTTCCTGCCAGAGCAGGGATAAAATGTTGATTCTCTCAGTCTCATGCACAGTGAAAATGTTTTTCCTACAAGCTTCATCTCAAGCTTCACTGGACTGCTACCAGCAAACCATGGGTCTGCTTCCTGCTAAATGGGTAAGGGACAAAAGCCAGCCATTCCATTGATCATAGAATCATAGAATGGTGGGGTTGGAAGGGACCTTTAGAGCTCCATTTTTTTAACTGGTAGTCGCAGGTGATGAGAGTCGAGGGCAGGTAAGGCAGCTGGACATCCACCTTTTCACGGCCCTAGCATGGTTGCTTCATAGAATCATAGAATCATAGAATGGTAGGGGTTGGAATGGACCTTTAGAGGTCATCTAGTCCAATCCTCCCTGTAGAAGCAGGTCCACCTGCTTCATCAATATCCATTCCTGCACCTACTCAACTCCTAGGGACTGTTGTCCCACCTCCTCACTGAATGCATGCTGCTCTGTGCCCCCTGCTCACACTTCTGTGCATCTCTGTGAGCTCCTGCCTTTCCTCTTCCCTGTTTTTGTAGTGTGACAGTAGGCACTTTTGGTAAGGATGTGGTCAGCTGAGCAATAAGGCATATTGTCCAAATCCTGCTCAGCTCCCTCAGTGATTTTCTTGCCAGTGCCATGCCATGGCTGCTTTCAGGGACAGAGGCAAGCAGAGGCTGTGCAGTGGGAGGAAGGGCTCCAGAGGGCAGAAGCAGGGTGGGAGCAGGGCAGAACATGCAGTTGTTTGTCCTCACTCTGTGTTCCCCTTTGCTGCTGACCTCTTCATGCCTCTAAACAAGAGTTGGCCCAGCCTGGGCTACAGGCCCCTGTTCAGCACACCAGCTCAGCTGCTCTTCAAGCAGCAACTTGTTGGCTTAAAGGACATCATCCTGGTGTCTCCTCCCCTGATGAAGCTGAAGAGCTGTGCCCAAATTGTCAGATTACAGTATAACATCTTCCTTAGTGCTCAGATGGAAAATAATTTGATAGGATCCTCAGATTGGGAACAGATTGTATTTGGAAATTACATGAAGGGCTGCACTCCATTGCTACATGATAATGGAGTGAATTGCAGGAATATCTTGAAAGAGGGTTGGAAAGTGACATGGGCAGATGACTGAAGGTGTCTACTCATGCCTTCTAGAAAGAACATATTTCAGTGTCAGAGTAACTGAAACAGTCCATTCTACCAACTTCCATTAGCCTAGGAAGACTATTTGGCTGGAGTTATTCAGCCTTTCTGGGTAGTTGGCACTTGCTTCTCAAGCATCTGTGGCTGCACTCAGCGGGTTTGATTGATGATGTGATTACTGTCCATACCAAATAGTCATAGAGATATGAAATACTTGGCCAGCCACCCATCCCATTCATCCAACCTTTCCAAAGACTAACACAGCACTTTGTTGCAGCACAAAAAACCCCAAGAATGATGTCATGCATTCAAGTCAGCACTGAAATGAGTGGGAAACAGCCAAAAATTGTTTAATATGCAGGTAGGACAAATCATTACCAAAACAGACAAACAGAGCTATGATGGGAAATTCTTGTAAATGAATTGCAGATTATGAAATATCAGTTGTTATTTAAACAAACAGAAAGAAACAAGTATATATGTGTGTTTGTGTAAACATTATACTTAAACACACATAAGTACTTATCTCATTCCTACATCACAGCTTTTATTTATGTACTTGCTGGCTGTCACCCCTTCAACTGTGTTTGAAAGACAAAAATAAAATAGCAAAAGTGTATGGATGCTGTGTGCTGCACAGTATTTTGAAAACCACTTCTTTAAGCATTTTGAAAAGAGTAGAGAAGGATAAAATAAGAAGAGGATTCATCATGGTTCAGTAGAAGCCGGTGCAGAGCAGCAGAAACTTTAATAGAGCACAGATCTGCCCTGGCTCTGGTGTTCTACCATGAGCTCTTGGAAGCTACTGGGAGGCCGAGGTTTGAACACCTTTAGAAAGTTGGTCTTATTTGCTCTCTTCTGCAGTCGCTCACACTTAAAATCTCTAACTCCTTCATCATGCCAGCATGTTGGGAGACATTCTGAAATTTGGAGAAAAATTGTGGTCATAAAGCACTGTCAAAAAAGGCAGTTACACAAACAGGACACAGTTCATTACATCTGTCTCCAAGCTAATGCAGAAGTTTAGTGTTCCAGACCAAAAGATATGTGCACCTTTTTTGTCCTCCACACTCCCCACATAGGTAGAACATGGTAACGGAGTGAATTGTAGGAATATCTTGAAAGAGGGTGGGGAGGTGACATGTGCAGATGACTGAAGGTGTCTGCTCATGCCTTCTAGAGAAAATATATTTCAGTGTCAGAGCAATTGAAATAGTCCATCCCACCAACTTCCACTAGCCTAGGAAGACTCTTTGGCTGGAGTTATTCAGCCTTTCTGGGTAGTTGGGCAAATCTGTTGCTCTCATTTTCTAGAAGAGAAATGTGATTTTATGGATTTTGCCTAGTTTATTCAGGCAGAGAAACATCCTTGCTGTTTCCCTCCAGGAACTTACTCCAAAAAGAACATTAAATATGTAAAGTGTAACAAAGTAACTTTAATCACTTATCTAATGACAGTTATTATGAGGATTAAACAATAATTTTCTGAAAATCAGATATGTAGACTAATTATTCTTAATCAGCATAATTCTTAATACTGCAGATCGCTGTGAAACCTGTGGCAGGCTTTGTATTTTAGAAAGATGCATTCAGCACTGCTTTGAGAAGTACTATGGCTGCATTGACTAGTGTTTTAGTTTAGTTTCTCTGTGTTTTATGGATGTGGTGGCTGTACACAGAAGTGTGTGAATGCTTGAGTATGTATACAACCTAACTGTTAGTGGCAATTATTAATGCTGGGCCTAATTTCTCTTCAAAACTTGTTCATTTTTTTTTTTAATAAGTTCACTATGATAAAATATCATGGATTGTGTTTTTTCTCCAGAGTTACACTGGTAAAATGACTCTGTCTCAGGGATACTTCGCAAATTGAAACAGTCAATTGGCCCTGAACAAAAATCACAGGACCTGGAAGAAGTCATTACAGTCAATTTGTTTAAGTTCCATGCCCTAGTGACATACTAGCATCAGGCTGACTGAGAAGGACACCATTCCACAGCATCACCTTTGGCAATGCGATAGCAGCTTAGAGGATGCTGAGTTCCTATCCTACTGAAAGCAAAGCCCTTGGGAGAGTGCCACTCCCGGCATTGAATGGAGCAGCCAAGTCCTTGCAGGGCTCTACATGCATTGGGCTCTGGAGAATTCATTATTGCATATTGAATGTTGCCTCTGCAGTGGTGGGATGCTCCCACCATGCTTCACAAGGTCAGGGGCAGCTCCTTAGCTCCCCACCCCACCAAAACTCCAGCAGTGTAAATGTAGAGAAAGGAAAGTGAGCAGGAGGGATGAGTTTGTGGGGATGATAAAGATCGCTAGATGGTTTTGGACCCCACAAAGAAGTACAGTCTCTTGCTCAGCAAGTCCTTTTGGGGTGCCCAAAGAAACAAGGAAGGAGTGGACATGGACCAAGGCTGGAGGCAAAGTCTACAGTGGGTTGATTCTCCCTCCAGCTTCAGATACATCTACAGTGGTGGTGGTTGCCGCTCCAAGTCACAAAGTTTATTCCTGAAGCATAACTGGGGTGTGTGGGAAGTCTCTCTTGGAAGTACTACTTTTCTCTCCTCCACAGCTACAATTCTCTCTCCCCAGTAATGAGCTGGAAAGTTTTGGCCTTTTCTCTCTCTTTCTAGACTAGAGGGAGAAAGCAGTTAATATGCATATTTCTTTGAACATGTGTTGTGTTTTGTTCTTAAGTTCAGAAATTTTCATTTCCTTATCCCTAACATGAGAGACTAAAATCTCCTTGACTTTGCTGGGACAGCACATGGGCAGGTAACACCTGGGAAGCTCACACAGATCCAGCACTCACAGGGCTAAAGACAGGCAGGACCTACATGAAAGCTTACATGCTACATAGTTTACAGCCTATATATTGAACAGATATTTGTAAAGTAGCACCCCAAAGCATGTCTCCAAGGACATTGCACTGGTGCTATATCTACAGGCAATCCTGTAGAAAGAGTATATGCACAGTGTGATATCCTGTTCCTGGCTACTTCTGCATTCTCATTTGCTGGTCTGCAGTGTGTGTGTCTAACGGCTTGGTGCAGGTGGTGCACATGAAGCCTGCGGCAGAAGGGTTACAGTTTTCAATAAAGCAGTCTGCCCAATTGCCTCCCTTTCTGGATGCAGCACGGAAGCATCCTTCAAGTTCACTCCTAGCAGTTTCCAGAGAGAAGGCTGAAATCAGGAGGAAAAACCCATATAAAGGAAGAGATCTGTGAGCTGCACTGTGCAAAACGGTTTCGGATAGAGACGGGAGGAGAAGCAGCGAGTGCTGTCTCACCCTGCTGCTTGCACACACCCTGTGCACAGGCTAAGGAGGAAATCCTCACCCCAGCAGGCAGTCGGGTGAGTATGGATGCTCTCTGTTCTTGCGGCTGCCATCCCTCTTCCCCAGCATGTTTCCATGGCAACCAGTCCACCAGGCTTGATCCCGCAGTGCCAGGACCTACCCATACAGCTTTGGTTCTATGGGTGCTAGCTGGAGGCTCTGTGCCCCACAGACATCCATCCCCAGGCAATGCTTCTATCTGTGGAGCAGGAGTAGGCTGGTCTGGGCAGGCAGCCAGCTGCCATGTCCTTGGGGACGCACGCATGTAGCCTTGCTCCGAAATGGGGTAATTTTGGAAAGGCATTCTCCACACAGCAGTGAGCTCCTCTCTTGCCAGCCCAGCTTTCTTGGGGCTGCCCACTTCAGGCTCTCTGCAGCAAACTAGCAGGATGTGACATTCAGGGTGCGAATCGAGAATAGCAACAAGTCACTCTGGGAGGATGAAGGCAAGGGAAAAACTCCAATGGGAGAAGGACGTTGGACTAAAATGCTCAATGCATCAGGCTATCTGCAGAGGCAGTGGAGATCCCAGGCCAGAAAAAGGGAGGAGCAGTAGAAAGGGATCCAAAACCCCAAGCAAATGTTTTCTGTTTATCCCTGCATGGGGTGGAGGAAACAGGCAGGTATGTGAGCAGACAGAGGGATTCACAGACAAGTGAGGGAGTGAGCTGCGCATTTCCTCAGCAGGTAGCCAACCTGCTGCCACAGCATTGTCTCTTCAACAAGAGGTGGCTGCAAACTGAGTTAGGAGTTCCATTTCAAACCTGGCCCACAGCACATCCTTCACCTCAGCATGTAAAATAGGGAGGAAACATGGCTTAAAAGGAAAGCACTAGGCAGGTGCATCAAGCTCTGCTTCTGCTCAGAGCACCTTTGGGAAGCGAGTTGCACACACTACCTGTGGTTCAGTCTGTGTTCCAGAAGAGGAATGACAGCACATTCTTATTTCCCAGGGATACTGTGAGAGGCAAATGTGTCTTGTAATCCAGAAGACTCCTCACCCTGTGATAATAAGCTCTTTTCATAAAGAGCTTCAATTCAGGAAAAAAATATGCCTTGCCTCCTCAGCATTCATAGCTTTTGAACATACAAAGAAGCAATCAGTTTGAAAACTGAGGGGCCTCCTTTTGCTCCTGGCTGCTGTGATGGTCTCTGGAAACGCGGTGGGACATTGCAGCACATGGAGGAGAGGCCAAGGCGTCTGTAGCACAGCACATACAACCAGGCTGTGGAAGTCACTGCCACTAGGCGTCACTGTGCCCACGTGTTAGCAAAACCGAAGACGTAAGCGTTTTCTTAAACGCGCAGCAGGAGCACCGAGGCTTGTGGAGAACCATGGTCTTGTTAGCTGCTGTTTTGGAAGTCAAATCAAGTCCTCAGGAGCTTGCCTGTGGTAAATTGTCCCATACCTCCCTGCTTACAATCGGCCTGCCTGTCCCGAGGGCTGGGGCAAGTAGCAGGATGATGGAGCACCCTTCTTGAATCACATGTCTGCCTCAGGTATCTCTATTGTTCTGTAGTCTTTTCTTAAAATGCTATCAGGATCAGGGAGTGTTCTCTTATACATGCTCCATCTTCTTCCTCATCCCAGGAAAAAGGACGGGGACTGTCTTAGCTATTGCCATTGTAGTCAGGGAAAACTCAGTACGTCTACAATTTACCATCTTTGAGGGGCAGACTTTTGCAACTTGATAGACTCCTGAAAGCTGCTAGATTGTTATCTGAGGCTGATTAAACCTTCATAAATCCATGCAGGAGAAAAGCAATGAAATCATGATCCAAACTGATGAAGCGTGTAGGGCAAAGGCATGGGATTTTCAGCAGGGCCATGGCAGGACAGCTTGCTTTCAGGGCTGAGATTAAATATGCAGCCAGGCTACTTTATTCATGAAAAATGCTACTTTTGCAAGCACTGTTCTTGTTGTTTCTGTTTTGGTGGATTCATCTGCGACTCATAGCAGCAGGAAGCAGTCATAACACAATACAATCCTCTCATTTCACTCACACAAGTACCTACCATGAAGGTAGGTACAGCTGCTCCCAAACATCCATCTTTCTATAGGTAGCTCATCACCCTTCCTCCCTTGACTTCTCTTCATTTTCCAAGCAGCTGAGCCTGTCCCAGCACTTCTCTTCTGCACCAAGGGCTAGAACTGGACCTCACTGAAAGCCAGCTCTGTGTACAAGGAATAATTTGCTCTGATATCCCCATATTTTTCTTTATTACTGGTGTAGCATGTTGAATTTCCATCCACCAATGGTAGTTCTCACGTCAACCACCAACAAACACCATCGCTAAAATATTAACATCCCACATGCTTTTCAGTGGGCATTTGTCTCACCTTCCCACTGCACAGCAGGTCTGAGAGGGGTATTGCATGCTGATGTGCCAACTTCTCTTCCCCTAATAAAGAGAAGATTTTCAGTGTTAAAGCCCCCACATACCAGGCAATTTTTGTGAGTTGAAATGAGAAGAAATCTTGGTCTGAACACCCAAATGAGACCACAGTCAATGCGCTGAGGGAAAACAGAAATTTTTACTTCTGTATTCATCATCCCAACTAAACTTTGCTTCTTTTTGGTCCCTCTGCATACCAACAGACAGGATCCTGGAGCAGAGGTCTAGCCCACCAGCATTGCTGCCTGGCTTTTTCCCAAGATGTTCAGCTCTGCAGCTCAGGCAACTGTACTGTTCTTCCTGGCCACCCCCATCACCCAGCAGCTGGAGGAGAGGCCAAGGTGTGGGAGAGGAATGCAGCAGCTTAGAAGTTGATGGGGAAGAAGAGAAAAAAGGCAATGAAAGACAGTAGCCATTTCAGTGAAATTACATTACTTGTTTTCAGAGTCTATACTAAAGTTATGGTGAGCTGCACACAAGGCCGTAAATCTCTCCCTGAGCATAAGTATATGGAACTTATTGTGGGATAAATTAACTTCATAAATTATGGCTTCTCCATTTTCACTCAGTCTTCTCTTCTCTTAATGGTTAATACTTCACTTCTACCTCATTCTGTGGGCTTTCTGCTTACCCATAATGGAGACATGACAGCAATGAATCCCAAAGGACTTAAATTCCCCTGTGGATGGACTTTTGGGCTTCCCAGGTATCATCAAGAGCAGGAAAAAAACAAAGAGCTGTGCTCAGGCAGAGACACAGATGGCCATGCTGTAAATGAAACAGCACATGCTATTGCTTTTTCAGAGCTGGGACTCATGTTTTGCTCCTTGCTCCTGTGCCAGGGTGGCTGAGGCAGTGAGCTTGGACGTACGTTTGGCATTCCCAGGGAAGGCTTTGGCACTGGACAATGAACACAGTCACATATTGGAAAAGGTCAGCAGATGCACTTTCCTCATTTGAGATGAGATGTAGCTCTGAGGAGTTGTGCCTTCGGTGTGTATGCAAGTTCACATTTTACTGTCACACCTGCCCTTGCAATAGCTTTGATTCTTCTGAAGGGTATCATCTTTATCTGCTTTGACAAGTCGTCTTTATTGCAATTTGAGCTACATCAGGGCTTACAGATACTCAAGATTTCCCATCTAGAGATGGTCAGAAAGCAGATTTCATGCCCCATGAGAAAATACCAAGATTTAAATGCTTTTATTGTAAAAGAGGCAGAAAAGCACAATTTATTTTCTTTTACTTAAATGAAATCCAGGGAGATCTGTTCCGCTTTGATCCTTCTCTCTTTCCTCTTTTCTGTTTTATGCTTCTCCATTAAATAAGATAAATATCACTTTGAACAATACAGTAAAGAGAGAAAGCAGCTTTGGATGCAGCAGGTATACAGGCATTTTTGATGGTAAAACATGCAAATGGTGAAGAATATATGCCTATATTGATGAAGTGCTGTTCTCCTGCCATTAAAAAAAATTTAAAATGAAGAAATATTTTTTCAGGCATCTGTCCTCAAACACTCTCTAGCATGCATTTTGGCCATAGAGGTAAGCCCCAGTTAGTGTAGGAGCTGTCTTGCTGTTAAGTTGGGGCACAATATATGGGAAACGTTGAGTCTAACATGGTTTAATGAAATCACTTTATCTTCCTGACCAAGATGAAGGTTCAGGCCTTCTCCTGTCAGAGACAGAAGACAGAAATAAATGGAAAGAGGGGAGATGGAGTGTGGGATTTTCACACTGCAGTCCCAGGAGGGGCATATTTCTGTAGTCAGGGTAAGATACAGATAGAATTTGTCTGAAGACTGGAATAAATTTTTGAGGTTTCCCCCCTCAACAGTTTCCACATTTTCCACACAGAGAGGTGGGATTGGGATACTTCCCTTTGGAGTTCTGTGGGTCCTTGAAGTGGCTTCTTAAGTTTAAAATAGATATAAAATAGAATGAAAAAGAGGTGACTTACTTTTTTTCCCTGTAATATGACAAGCAGTACAGATTCCTTTTAATAACTAATGCAGCATTAATGCCATTCTTGACCAATTCTGTCATGTAAGGGTTTTCTCTTTTGGCTGTCAATGCCATGTTACTCTGCACTCTCACTTGTGTTTCTAACCGGTTTGTGGCCTTATAAAAGAACCTCTTGCTTGGCGTATGGGTAGTAATGGTGGGCAGAGAGGCTGTCCCCAGAACATAGCTTTTTTCTGAGTGCTGCATATCATTCAGAAGAATTATACTTAGGTCACCTATTGCTTCTATCAGGTGGCATTATTTTCACAGCAGTCACTGAATTATCTGTAGTAGCAGAAATGAAGATCAGTTATTTCTCTTTCAGTTGCCCCTGGATTTAATTTAGTTTATCGATCAGGCTCAAGAGCCTCAAATAACTGTAAGAAAGAATTGTGTGCTGCAAAATTACTACTTTTGGCCTCAAAATTTACATACACAAGATCTGAAAACATCCGAGCTTTGACCCAAATACATTTTTCTTTTTTCCCTTTTTTTTTCAACTGAAAAGTCTGAACAACTTATTTAAATAAAAATGTTTCTACTTTATGTAGACACATCTGTCACTTCAGCTGGCAGGAACACATTCATCTTTTTGCAGCTTGAAAACACAAAGGCTTTCTCCTATAACTCAAGATGTTAATTTCTAGGTTTTTTCTCCCATTACATTAAGTTTCAGCTGTATGCTGGATACAAACTCCACAGCTCCCTTGAGCTATGTCTCTCCTAGTCTTTTTTACGCAGTATGCCTGCTATTGGGATTGGCCAGCTATATGGCAAACTATACCTTTGGTCCTTTTTCAAGCATAATTATGAGGAAGAGATTGATTTTGTGTTCACATAAGTAGCAGTCTGTTGAAAATGTAAAAGCAAAAATTGAGCAAGGCAGAATAAAAGGTTTTAATAACATATCACAACTGCTCGTCTGTGTTGATGTTCTGTATTTACTTCCAGTGTATAAATAGCATTTGAGTAAAAAGAAGACTCTGTTGGATACTTAAACTGATGCTTTCTTCAGGTAAGCTGTAAAATCTCATAGTAACTGTCTGATATTTCTAGGGATCTTTCAGCAAAACCTTGGATAATTTATTCTTAATAGGGCTTGAGAAAAAAAGAAAAATAAACAGAAACCTTAACTTTTTTTTTTTATGCTTAGGAAAGGAAAATGAACTAATTTTTTTTTTAAAGTTACACAAAGCTTTGGCACCTTCATTTAACATAAGGGCCTTCAATCTGTTGAAATAAGATATTTTCTTAGTTGTTTTACACAGATAATAAGCTCCCCCCTGCCCTTATGTTGTATACACATTCTTGTTGGCACCAGAATATTCTCGTCTCCTTTAAGAGAGGAGAAAAAAGCAGTACAAATTCATTGTTTTGTCACTTTATACTGATAACAAATGAACCTTAAAGTGTACGACAGTCAGAATTTGCCAGATCTTTTGAAGACAAAAGGAGAAGGAGGTCAGGGTTAATTTAAATGCAGAATTCTAGCTTCTAACCACATTTGATCTTATCTTGGGAGAAATTATTTAATGGATTATTGCATGGAAATGGAAAGAGCTGGAAAAATATTGAAAGTCATCTGACACAGCGTTGAATTTCCAGGATATTTCTGAGTGTTCGTCTTTGGGGGGGGGGGGGGGGGGGAAGAAGAAAACGAAGCAGCTACAACTTTTAGCCCTGAACTTCAGAGTGGAAAAAAAAAAAATCTTTCTGTAGAGCTGCGTTGTGGATTAATGGGAATTGCCTCAGAAATAAGTTTACTTTGTGCAAATGCCTTGCAGATGGTATAGTGAGAGGAATAACCTTCAGTAAACACAGCAAAAGAAGCTTTGAATTTGCAGTGGGACACTGACGAGACAGACAAGGCTGTTTTTGTTGCATGTTGATCATGCCAGAATGCCCAATGAATCTGCACCTTGCACACTCTTTCCTCCCTCTCTGGATATTCATAACACTAATTTTCATTCTCATATGGCTATTATTGACTCGGTATTATCCAGAGCCTGATTGTATGTTGAAGGCTGGTATACAGTTTTCGTGGAAATAGGTCTCTAGCTTGTATGCAAGATCTCTGCTGACTGGGCATCTGTGTTCTCTTCTGGTCTAGCAGTGGTAGTCAATAACAAAATCTGGTAAAAGTGTGGGCTCTCTTATTTCCCAGTCTCACACAGAAGGAGCTCAATCACCAACAAGTTAGCTTTCAAATGATTCTTGCTGCTCAGAAGTAAAATTACATACATACATACATATGCCATCTTTGCGCCTTTTCTAGTGTAAGGAAGACAGCAAAACAGTATGGGACAATTTTACAGTGGCTGAACTTATTTGCTCAAATCAGTATCTTATCATTCATTTCCACTTGCACCCTTTGCATTTTCAGTAACTTGGGCCCTCTTGAATGCAGGAGTAGGCAGGACTGCTTTTCTGAGTTTTCTTCAGTTTGGCCTCATTTCACAGGCCAAACTACCAGAGAGCCAGTGAAGGCTCTGTCAATGCATCTGGTTATTTTGTTCATTATTGTACAGATATTAAAACTTGTAAGTTGCTTGTTTTGTCTGCAAACTTGGCCTAGATCCCACAATTATTTATGACCATTAAAACCTTAACAGCACCATGCAAGTAATTAAAAACTTGTACAGTGATGGCAAAGTTGTTACTTAGACCTTAGTCAAGCTATACAGCTTTTTAGTTCCTTTGATTTTTCTTCTGGATGTGACATTTCTACTCTGTACAGTCCTAAATATTTTCTAATCTTTTAAAATCTATGCTCCTGCTGTATGTCAAAATTTATCTGATGGCTTCCTAAATTAGTAGTTTCTTTAGTATCTTTTTCTGTCTCAATACTTAGGAGTTGCTGATCAGAAACGCCTCTGTAAAGAGGCCACCTCATTAGCAATGGCTTTGTGTTGTGTCTGTGACAGAGTAATCATGAGTTAGGCCCCCAAAACCTGCCAATTGTAAATATGGTGGGTGGCAAACTGGAAAATTCTGTGTAAGTGTGAGGGGAAAGCTCTCTTGGTCTCAGAATTGCCCTGTGTCACAGTAATCCTTTCTTATTCAATGGGGTTTCCTAAATTATGTCTTGATGCAAATCACAGCCTTCACCACTGCAGTTGCACTGGTAAAATGTTTTGGGCGTTGACATCACCAGTGACAGAATTTTAGAGGATCTTTAGGGATAGTTTCTGTTGAATAGGGAGTGGGCACTGGCAGTGCAAACTCAAGGAAGTCAAATTCAAGAAACTGTAAGACAGAAAGAGGCTTTTGGTTGATCTGTTTAATTGTTTCTGGGGTATGTTAATGGCCCATTCCCTACTCACTGGATATTCAACAAAAATAGTATTTACTTTTTCACCCCTTTGTCCCTTCTTATTCAAATGTCAATACTTAGAATAAATATGTCTAGTGTATCTTTTCATCAGCCTTCCAGTAAAATACAATCAGGATCATGATTATTGATATTTTGAAAGTGGCAAATAGCAGAAAAAGTCAAAGCAGTGCTCTGTGATCTTTCTAGCCTGATAAATAAGGGAGAGGTTGTCCTTAAAGATCATCTTACATTTACATTGTTAGTGTTAAAAATTTCATGACAGAACAAAAGTCAAGAAGTCTGTTTCAGCTTTTCTTGAGTTAGTTACTTTCATTCTTCAGCAATTGCAATTTAACGCATTAGTCTCATTTGCTAGTCATTTTGATTGCCTTTCAACTACAGGGCTGTTTACTTGGTTTAATCAATGTCTGACTCAGTCTGTCCCATCTTACCAGCTCAGGAAATGTGAGTTTGTGAGTTGAGCAAACCATGCTTTGAGCATAATTAACAAAAACAGGCTTTAGCTGTGTTTTTTTATTAGAAAACATCAAGAATTGTTATCAAACAAAAATAGTGGGGATTTTTCCATCCATTTGATACTGTTATAAATCATACAGTATGAGACTGTGGTGAGATAGAGTATATTTATTTTGGATCTCTCCAAGTAAGCAGAAGTCCAAGTAAGAAGTCTGCTTTGAGCAAGCAATCTTTACAGGAATACATACTTACCAAGCTGTAATTGTGTGAAGTTTATCTACGCCTGTGAGAGTTCATCGAGCATGGCCTTTGATAAATGGGGAGGAAAAAAAAAAATTAAAAATGGAAAGTTTAAAAAAATGTAACTTTGCAAGAAAGAGACTTTCCGCAGAATACATGTACTTTGGAATAAAGAAATACAGAAAGATTTTATGTGGACTGTGCACTGCTGAGACTGCTTTTAATACCGCCAACAATAAAAAATTTCTTCTTGAACACAAGAAGATAAATACTTGGTAGCCAAAGATTTAGTCTAATGAGGGTCTTACTAATAGGGTAGTGTTAATATTACATCTCCTAAGATCATAATCAGTTTTTAGACTTCTGAATTTTTGACCTAGTGTTGCAACAACCACAACTATCACACTTTTTCAAGTACTATATTTTAGAATAACATCAAACAATTTTCAGTCAAGATGAATACTTACGGAAAACTGCAATTGCTGCTGACATTGCCTGTTATAAATAATAATTATTTTATTTCAGCTTCAATTATTTTTATGAAAGCATAAAAAATAATTTATTTACCATTAATTATCTGAAAACCTCACAAACATATTTTATGTTGACAATTTTTTAAAAATTAAAAAAACAGGAATAAAACAGTTTTTAAGTATTCCTGTTTAAAATGTACACATTTTTTAAAAAATCCAACTGGATGTTGTTTTTTCTTGTTATTTAATGAGCACAGCACATAAATACTTTCAAAGAAATAGCCCAGCAACATATAAGGAAAAATTCTGCATAATGCCAATAACACAAATAATAACAATAATACCAATACTACTGCTATTACTAGATTAATATAACTACTGTAACTCAGGTAATATTTGGATTCTGGATAAGAAAAAAATAGAACTTCAAACCTGGTACTTTTTGAGTATTAAATTTAGAGGAAAAATTGTTTCACCTGCCACTATTTGCTTCAGCTTCCCTTTCATTTCTTCCAGCAAATGAGGTGGCCTGTACTCCCACATGCTCCTGTATAACCCTTCCAGCTGTATAGCTAGCATTTACTGTATAGCAAATTACTATCTGTCCTTTGGGATTAAGGAGATCATGCCTATCTCAAAGTGGTCTGCAAACCACAGCTGTGCAGGAGAAAGTGTTCAGAGAAGGGTAACACAAGTAAGCACAAGTAAGTTCTGTGGCCAATCCTTTCCTCCTCTGACTTTTACTTAATTGAAAAAGTTAGTTTGCATGAAATCAGACTGCATGCACTAGAACTGTTTCATCAAAGCACAGGCTACCTGGTATCTTTCTAAGTGAGTATCTCCCATTCTACCTGTATTAAATATACATCTGATACAACTACTCCTAGATACATTGGCATTCCCTGCCATTAGGGCTAAATGTCATTCCTGATGGGTAGAGTTGCAAGTGGCAGGCTGTTTCAGTAGCCAGTAGCTCCACAGCTATTGATTACTAGCAGGGAATTGACTTCAGCTTTCACTGCAGCCATTGCAGGGTGGTCAGCAAACACCTCAATCTCTGCATCTCCTCTGCAATACAGACTATTTCAGCTCTCCCTGACACAGGTGTAAGGTGAGGTCAAAAAGTGCTCATAGGAAAGTTAGGGATGAGCTGGGAAAAGAGTATCAAAACATTTTCCAGTTTATTGAATGTAGAATCATAGGATCACTTAGGTTGGAAAAGACATTTAAGATCATCAAGTTCAACTGTAAACATATGCATTTTAATTTCAGTGTTCTAATTAACCACTGCTTTAACCTTGCTAATACCTTGAGCATATGGGACCTGCATCGATTTAGATTGACAAAGAGAGCTATTTCTATTAGGTCTGCACTTTACACTTGTCTGCATAGACGTAAACAAGTCTACAACTGCAAAGCGTTAGAGAGAGCTAGGGATGTAAAACAGGCCATTAACAAAGAAGCACATCTGCTGAGAGGCCGTGTCTCAATGAGGCACATTTCAGTTAAGGTAATCAGACAGAATGTTCCAAACCAACCTACTTGCAAGGTTTGTACAACCCATGCCATTGAGAAGATGTGGAAAAGAGCAATATTTGTGAGCTCATTTAGAGAAAAAGAATATTGAAATTAACTTCCATTCTTTAAATAATTTTATTTAATATGTTTAGTAACTGTATGGTCAACCATTAAAGTATTTGTCATTTGATGATTTACTGTAATTCTAAGAAAAACTTTAAAAATAGAATTCTCTGGTTCACAATGTTCCACTAGCTCTTCTAGTAACAACTCCACAGTCCCTAAGTGCTAAAGGATTTTAAAATGCACTTGCAGCAGGATTCCCCACTAGTAACTGCTTGAAACAAGATTCCAGACTACCTATGAGTAGGACACCAGTTACACTGAGCCTCAGTCTGACATCCATACTATGGGATCAATAATGCTTGAACTACTATTTCCCAGAGAAGTATAAATAAATCTAAGCTATGCTTCGCTAGATGTAATGTGAACAGTCCCACTGATGATGTTAGGGATATCCCACAGTGCAGAGTTATTCATGTAGTTTTCTGGGCTTTTTTAATCTCTTTCATGATTCTTGATCTTCCCACACTCACAAATGAGCTTCTCTGTCTAACCCTTCTACATATCACTCCCACCAGGATTCTGGGTTTATCTAATTTGAAGATAATGGCCAATGAACCAGATATTGTATATGGATAAGAACAGTCAGTAAACCTAATACTGTCATTTTTTTCCCCCAAGTAATTTTCCAAAGCTCCTTTACTAAAAAAAGGATTAATGACATTGGCTAATCCAAAATATTGCTCTGGTACACTGTTAATTTCCTTTATCCAGTTATGTCAATTATATGCAAGCCATTAGAGTAACTGCTCAGTTTGTTCTAATGAGGTATGTATTGATTTATAATGAAGATTAGTGGTTTTTTTTTCAAGATTAAATGTGGTTTGGGAAAAAAAAAAAGTTTGAAAACCTGACAGGACACACATTTCTGTTCCACTTAGGCAATGTACTCACTTTTCTCCTTCCCTGGCTGCTGCAAGTATCTCCAAATATCCATTGAGATGGTTAATTACAGGCATGATTCAACAATTGGATACTCATGGAACCTCTGCAGATACTTGAAGGAGACTGTGAAGATCAGGCCTGATTGTACTGCATTTTGAGACCAGTCCAAACTGAGGATTTCTCTAAGGCTGTTCTCTGTGCATTTGAAGTGATTGCTGTGAGAAAAGCTCTTACAGCCTAGAGGTCTTGTCCATGTGCAAAGCAACATGCTCCTCTATCTTTAAGGCCTGTTACTGTTTCACATGCATAGACTATGATGCTGCATTACATTAAAGAAACCCAAAAACACAGGAAACTAGTTCTGTGCTGGTACACGCATGTACCTCAAAACCTAGGGGTGGAGGGCAGGTGAGAGAGTCTCAGAGTGCCTGTGCACACAAACACAGGCTTTGTGACTTGTTTCTCAATAAGTCTATTTTCAAGACAGGGCCAGGAGCTGCAATTTTCATTTGGCGAGTCACAGTTGCTTTCCAGAGCCATTTTCACATCTATAGAACAGTCTTGAAGATTTTATTTAGCACAAGTGACACAGTTGCAATGCTCTTCAGAAATACTTTCCAACAGCCACAGCCATTAAAAACACTCCTAAAAACACATACCAAAACTAGGTATGTAGCTGGGGAGAATTTGAAGCTGAATTCATTTCTCAGTTAACTTGGGTCACAGGCTTTATAGCTGATTAGGAACAAGGAATGTGGTCTTCTGAACATGAACAAGTAAGAAAAATCATCATCTTAAAGAGATTACATTAAAGTCATCAGACTCTTGATGTGTTCCAGGAGTTTTGCACCTAAAGAGAGGCAGGGCATAAGATCTACTATCCCTACTTATGTAATAAGTGAAGACATAACAGGGAAGCATCCACAAGCTGAGAAGGACAGACACTTGCTAATGAAACTGCCCAACTCCCCCTCAAGTCCTGGCCGAGTCACTTCCAAGCTATTAGCAGCCTGCAAGAGACAGGTGATTCCCATCAGGCCAAACAAACCCCAGCTTTGGTGAAGAAAAGCAAACTTGGCTTCTCTGCAAAAAAACCTGCATAGCTCTGTAATAGTGCACAGAAGAGGAGACTGATTACACCAGAGTACTGGAGAAATTTCTCGTCACCAGTCAGTAGGGTAATTAATTTTACACTCCTATAATGACACAAAAAACAACTATGTTTTAGAGGTACAATTACTGTCAACAACTAACTACTTTTTTTACATTTTTTTAATGGGAAAAAAGGAAGAAGAGCCCCAGACATCAATTTCTAGTCTGGTTCATCTTTGCTCCTGTCTCTTTGTACGAGGGAGCCTGCTACAAATGGACCCTGCAGCAATACTGTAAAGATCTTTTATTCTGCCAATCACAGAATTATAATGAAGGACTGATTTTTCCTGAGCTCCTCCTGAAGACTCTAATTGCCAACTTCACTCTCCTGCATGCCGTATGCTTCAGATGCACTTTAATCTCTCCTGCTCCAAGTGTCCCTGCTCTTCCAGGTTCCAGTGCATTTCAATCAAAGGTATCATGAACAGCTGGTGATAATTACTAAGGAGACATTTTAGAGCCAGGACTTCAAGCTGGAGGCATCTCCGTATCAATAGGAAAATTGTACAAACCTCTGCATTTGCAGAAAGACAAATGATGAGAGATGTAGGCGACACCAGTCCAACAGAAAGTTGCGTTGAAAATAAGCATATAGGGGAAAAAAAGAGTTCTCCTCACTTGCAAATCCACAAAAAAAACTTCATATGTCGTCTTTTTTGAAGATCTTTTTTTTTCTTTCAAAATGACCACAGTTAACTGTTTTCCTGGGTAGAAAAGGTAAAACTCTTGCAATTTTGTCATAGAGCTTGGAAGAGCTATTCCGCTGTTTTGGGACCTTTACTCTGTTCTTACTAAGATAACATATTTTTCTGTGATAAAGCATCAATAAAATTAATTTTCAGCCAGCTTCAGTGCTTCAGTAGCGATTGACAAACGGCTATGGAATGTAATGATGGTTTAGTTAGCATTTGAACAAATCAGGGCTTGTTTCATCCTCTCCCCACTGCCAGAAAGAGAAAGCAAAACAAGCAAAACCACCTGAGGCTTTCTTCTCCTCCAGAGTGGTATGTAAGCATATAATACTTGAGACACTATAACCACAGTAAGCTGCTGTTTTTTAAATAGAAGTCTGCTTTAATGTCTTCTCTAAAAAAAGCATTGTGTATATGCTCAAAGAAGCATGAGTCATGCGTTTCAACTGATAGTTTACTATACTATGCCATACATCACAGTATGGAGGATTTCATGCCTAATATTACAGACTTATATAATTGGAATTGGACTTATATAGAACCTCAGGCAGTCAGAAAGTGTTATTTTAAACTCTTTGAGCATAGTATTTGGGTGGATATTTAATCAGTGCCAGATTTTATATGTGTCTGCCATCCCCTCTGATGCTGGCACACACGTATCCAGCAAGCCAAATTTCACTCTTAAGAAATCACTAGAAGCAGGTAGCTAGTTATAAATTTTGGATGCTGGAAAGAGCTGTTATGATAATTCAATCCAAATTTCCATGCAGCATAAGATGTTGAAATTAAGTCTTTTCTGTACCCTGTGTTGATTCACTTTATATCAAATCATTAAGAAAGATACATAATTTAATGAACACTAAATAAGAAAAACAATTTAAAAAGACACTTGTGTTCCTTTGCAGATGTTGATACTATAGACAACTGTTCCAGTATTTAAGCACTGAAGTCACAGTAGCTGTTGCAACAATTCTTGTCAACTTTTTATCTGTAAGTTTCTGGGCAATGTAAAGCCTTTTAGATATAATTCAATGGGGAAAAAATTAAATACTTAGCTCCTTATTTTGATCTTTTTTATTCTCCACTCCAAGGGAAAAAAGGAAAAAGGAAAAAAGAAAAAAGAAAAAAAAGAAAAAGAAAAAAGGGAAGGGAAAGCACAATCTTTACTAGTTTCAGTTTGGTATGCAGCCTGAAATATGCAATAATTTGGAAAATATTTGAAGCCATAAACCAGGCTCAGCTTCATATTGATTCAAATGTAGACATTTTATATATCTTTCTATTTAATTTAAGTACTATGTCAACACATACAGACATATAAATTGTATGTATCTCGGGAGTGTGATCTTTTAAAATTAAGCCAGTGCCAGTAAAAGCCATTAAAATGACATCAGTGGAGGCCAATAGCTTAAATTCACCCAGAGGTCTGGTGTAGTTTGGCCTAAGACCATGAGAAGCCCATTGTTGAAGGAATTTGGATCTGAGAAGATCTGAGATGTGATGGTCTACTGCCAGAAACACAAGAAGCTTAAAATAGTGTCCAAACTAAATGACTGGAGACCTGCTTTGTCTTCCTGCAGTTTAACTCTCCTCCCTTTCTGGATGCAGTTGACAAATGGTGGTAATTTCTTTGAGAAGCTCACATTGATATCTTCCTCCAGGGCTCCTGTGCCTTTTACGGTAGAAGAGCATTTTTCAGCACAAGTCTATCATTTCCCTCCCTCACAGAAGCCATAACAGATGTACTGTATTATACATATATCTTTCGTTGTCCCTTAGCTATGAAAAACACTAACCTCTCCAGGGATAAATCCTGACACTGCCTGTGTCAGCCATGACAGCAACTGTGCAAAGCATTCAGCCTTGCTGTTATTCTTTCAATAGGGGAAAAATCCATGCAGAGATTCCATCTCTTTGTCATCAACGCTAATGACTCCAGCTCCTTGAGAGAGGAGGCTGTTCAACTACTTCCATTTAAGTGTCTAAAGCCCAAAGACGGGGGGAACTTTGCAGGGGGTGGGGTTCATGTTTCTTTCATAGTCTGAGGAATCAGTTCTTCCTGTCTTTTCTCTCCATGGCATATAGCATCTGAAGTACACATGACCACAGACCTAGACAGAAGGATCTAGCAGTATCCCAATATCTGCTGTGGTGTTTTGTGAAAATAATGCTCCTTATCTTAGGAACATGCATCCATTCAGCCTAGTTAATGAATGAAGGTTTCCCAAACAGACTGGCTTTGAGGAGACAGATCATGCCCTGGCACTCACCAACATTGTAGAAGAAGCCTTACTTGAACACCTGAATGTGGAACATATCTTCCCTGAAAGCTAGAAGCTGTGAGATGCCAACAGAAAACTGAAAATCATGGCTTTTGAAAGTTGTTGTGGTTTTAAGGACAGACAGGAAGATGTTTGTAGTTCAGGGAAGATGACATTTACTACAAGCGGATAGGCTGTATCGGAGCCAGGAACAACCTGAGCTGAAATAAGCTAATGCCTGGGAGGTTGCAGTATGAGATAGCATTTCCTTCTGCACTTATTTTCACTCATACTTAGGCCACCATGGAAAGATATCAGAGTAGATGCATCCTCAGTCTGATGTATTCCAACCAGTTCTGCACTTCTGTGTTGTGACCTCATGGAACTGAAAATTGGAGTGTGTAAGATAAAGGAAAGATGGAGGAAGAAAGAACCAGTCCAAACAAAGCACTTCACGAAGATACTTCAAAAACTGAACAAATGTGTTTGCAATTTCTCTGCTGAACAGTTTCATCTTCCAATGCTAATTCTGTCTTCAATATTCAGGTCGCTTCTCTTTTGATCGGTGAACTTAACTGTCCCTTGTTATTTTCAGCAATATACTCATTACAAAAAAGACACCATCTGGTCTTGTGGAGCACCCTGAGGCCTGGCAGAGCAGCGAGTGTACAGTATACAGCTTTCCATGAAAGTACACCACCACTCAAGATCTTTTACTCTAATGTGCCTTATGCATTTTGCAGGGAAAAAAACTCTGAAACTATTGTAATGATAATAATAACAACTAGTTTCCTATAACAGAATTTAACAAAACCAAAACAGCACCTGAAATCCAAGCTTGGCAAAGAGAAACAAAGAAGCAAAGCTTTCATAGGAGGCCATACCCAATGATGGGCAGAGAAATACTGACATTTACAAAACAACAGAGGCTCAGCTCTATATTTTCATTTTGTTTCTCATCTGAATTCTCATGAGTTTCTGACTGATCTTTTTTTTTGGCCTGAAAAAAAGCTCCAAATAATCAGACCTTTACCTCTTTTGGACAGCTTGATCCAACTAGTCTTATAGCCTCACCCATTCCACAGCCCAGAATCAACGTGCCTGACACCATATCTTTATAAAGGACAGACCATCCAGTCTTCCAAGATGTGTTCCACATTTTCTACTTCTATTGAACACATGAAAGATGGATGCACAAAGAAAAGAACTGAGGTCACTGGGTCTGCTGACTGAACTTGGCATTATGCCAATGGCTACAGACTTTTTTTCTTTGCAATCATACTTTCTTTGCTCCAAAGCAACCAACTTAGATGTGTCTGACCAGCTAACTAATCCAAATAAAGAAGCAGGTTCTGCTTTTTCAAAGGGAATATCTTATTTTGTAATTTGGTATTCAGGAGCAGCGCTCCTGGGATGGCTGACAAAGGAGTCCAATATACACCCTGCACTGTGCTGAGAGGCTCCCCTGGGTGGAAAACTGTGAGCACCCTGAAATCATTTCTCTGCAGTTTGTTCCTCTGCTGACCACCAGCCCATCTTTACACAGCCCTCCCTGTCCACCCTAGGACAGGCCTCCTGCCCAGCATCACTGAGAATGGCTCTCATCACTTCTGCTGCAACTTAAAAACATTGATGTGAATTGTGCTACAGTATTTCAGTCTGGTCACCGCACGAGAGCTTGTGAAAGAACTTTTGTCTCTGAGAGGCATTTATGGCTGTCTGAGACACCTGAATGGTTTACCAGTATGATCATCTAAAATATCTTTACAGCTTCTGTATATGGTCTCTACCTCATACTAGCAGAAAAAATAAATACCCGTGTACTGAATGAACTTACTTTATCTGTAAGTTGTTTAGCGCACAACTTTCCCTCACCCCTTCCCTCTTTCCCCAGTTTGTCTAAGGGCCATCATCTCTTTGTGGGTTTATTTCTACTGTCACTAATTGCTAAACTTCAGGGACAATGTTTTTGTAACTGGACATCAGCCAAAACAACAAGCATATCTAAATCTATCAACTGTGTACCTATTGCCAATTTTACTGCTGCTTAACCTCGAGGAATTCAGCTTTGCTTTGAAACACTTCATTGTTTTGAGTCACACTTTTGTCTAATTCCCTTTCATCATTTAAGGGAATGTTCTGCCAACTCCATAGAGCTGGTGAAGGGCATAATTGTAATGGATAACTATATCTGATTTCCTCATTAACATGTATGTTTTCACTCATCATGTCTCAAATTTTATGCTCCACAAAGTCAGGTTGTCTAAATCTTTGGATTTAACACACTGTAAAGAATATTAGCTCAGAATGAAAAACAGTTAAGAAACTAGGCATTTATGAGACAAATTGGCATGCTGTGAACAGTGAACTCAGTAGGAGTCTTTCTTCTTGATTTTAATGGATGTTAGATTAGGCAACACATAGAAGCAAGCATAACTGCTTGAAAAGCCTATGTCTATCATCACAACAAACATTATGCACACTCAGACTGATGGGGAAGCCATGCTCAGAATTGCCAGGTCCCACTTCAGAAACAGCTTCCATTCTCTGACAAAGGCTTCAATCCTACTGCTTTTAGTGTAAAAAAAAGAAAAGGAAGACAAGGAAGAGATTTGTATCCCCATTAATACTTGTGAGCTGTTTATCCAACTCAAAAAGCAAACACAAAGTCCTTTAAGCCTATTTTACTTTGGGACATGATTTATAGGTGCAATATGAAATTGCAGCAATTTCCCTAACAAATGTTGACAATGATCTCTAAATATTTCTTCCCAAAGTCAGCAGGAGCAGAGACAGTCCAGAGCACTGCACCATCAAGCCAATTCCCTCTTCTTTGCGTACATAAAATGAGATATAAGAACTTTACTTCAATGCATCCCATGAAAGATCTCCTTAGACAAACTGCCAGTGACATCTTGATCAAAGCTTGGGTGAAGCTCCCAGAGGTATAATGCTTGGACACAACATTTCTGTGCCTCTCAAGGACAGCATGTACTCAACAGCTAGGAATTCCTTCACTAATATATTACAGTAGCCTTGTGTCCTTGCTCCTCTTTAGGCCTTGGCTTCAACAAAAGACATTGTGCTCAGGCAGCTGTTTGTATTTACAGACCCATGGCTGTACACAGAGGGATCTGCTCAAGCTTATCTGCAGTGCAGTTGCTCTACTTTCTTGGCATGATAGGAAAGCAATGCGAGTTTTTACTGAGTATCTAGGAGAACTATGTATTCCACCTGACAATGTCTCGATGTTACGGTAACCATCTCTGTAGTATCTAAATGGCTTCTAAGATTAAAATCTTCCCTGATTCAGAGGTCCTGGAATCACACTTTCTCCTACCTTGTGCTTTGTTTCACTGCATGCTTTATTTCAGGCACTACAGCTAAGTGAAACAGGTCACAAGCACATCAAACATCTGTTGCACTTAAAAAAAATGGAGGAAATATCTTTTGATGGGCTAATGAAGAATCTATCATTGAAATTATTAGATTTCCCTATTATAAACATTCTTCTGAAATATGTTACGTTTCTAATCTTTTAAGGACTGAAGGTGGAGTCTTTTACTAACTTCAAGTATACAAAACTGGGCCATTTGAATGTTTTACCAGTGACACCTGTTTTAATTCTCTGAGACATCAGTTGTGCAAGCTGACTGATTATATTTACTGAAATTAACTTTGCAAACTTGTTGCTTCTGTTCGATAAGCACATGCAAATTTGTAATACTCTGCAATTTTTTATGTTAAAAAAATAATTCAACACAAGGACTGTTTATTATTCCATGGTTATTTCTGAAGTGTATAGGAAAAATTGGAAATAGCAATTTTCTCCTGTCTGTCTTCATGTATTTTACAAATGTGCTTGTTACCATTGCCTTGATTGAAATATGTTAAAATTGGTAGGGAAAGGGAATGAATTAGTCACATTCATGGAGTGGCAGGACCAGAATGTGAATGCAGGATGAGATGTATTGCCATGGTGCCCTCTCAGTGCTGCTCCTATAGCATAACAATGCAAAAAAAAAAATACATAAAGGAGAAAAACAGGTTGAGAAAAAAACCTATAACCATCACCTCAACCTTCAGAAGAAAGTCTCAGCGCTAAATAAAGCTACAAAGTTCACCAACAGCGTGATGCATGTTCTAGGCTCAAATGTCCACTATTGGCAAGTATCACTATTCTGGTTTACAATAGCAACCAAAACAACAAACCCAACAAAAAACCACTATTATTTATGTAGCTGTGCCAGCAGGATGCAGTTTTGGTCAAGTCACCTTGCATTGTCTGAAAGCTATGCCTCAAAAGAATGATCTCCTGTGTCGTACCTTGTATTCTTACCAGGGCTGATAGTACAGCTAAGCAGGCTAATGGAAGGAGAATAACCCTGCAGCACAGGTAAGGCTGGTAGACGGCTCATGTGAAACAGCCCCATAGAGAGTGATAATTAGTGACAGTCTTGGGGGAGAGTAGGGGGTAGGAGGGGATGCAGGGGGAAATGAGAGAAAAAAAACACTGTGGTTCTAATTTAATTAGCTGATAGTGGGGTTAATTCAAGTTTTAATTAGCAAAATGTTCCTACTAACTGTAATTCACATTACCATGGAATGCTGTTAATTGGTGCAATTGACAATGTTATTAATGTCCCTGACAGCTATGGAAAATGCTCTTCATGGTTAATGAAAGTATTCTCTCCCTTAAGGTGCTACCTTCTCCTCATGGCTGTGACAGCATTGTCCCAGTTTGTTTGTCTGCTTCACATCTGCAGGCTGGGTTGCCTACACATCAGTGATGAGAGAAGCAAGACACCACACAAATAGCTCCGATTGGCTGAAGCTGGACAAAGCAAGGGCAGGAAGAGGTGGTTATCAAGCAGTGACTTTGCCAGTGCAAATGAGGGCAGGCCTAATTCTCACAGTAAGGCAAAACACCACAACTTTTTCTTCTCCAGTTAAGGCTCAGTTGTCTTTCAAACTCCTGGTGATTTTATTCTGCAGCTTTAGTTGTCTCTCGACCCACAATTTGCTTTCAAAATCATCCATGTAAGGCTGACATTAACTCAGTCAGTTGCACTCCCAAGAGTTCACAATGATTTGGACACTTCAGACCTGCTAAGACCTGTAATGACTGGAAAATGCTTCCCGCTTGCCCTATTTAGTTCTGTCTTCTCATAAAAGTGAAAGAATGCAGAAATATAAACAGCATTATCCCCCTAGGGAGAACTTACACATACAAAGCGTGTTCGTCAAACCAAATATGTAATTGATGATCTACGTAGAAATAACTAAAATATCCCTGAGGTTCATTTGTATTCACAAAATACAAAATGCAAACATACAGAATTATTAGTTTCAAAACATTGGTTTCACATTCTAGAGAATTACAGCCCTCCTTATTTTCCTTGCGCTTAGAGTGAACACTACAGATGGGAGTAAGTGTATCTGGAAATCTTTACATTGTTTTCTCTTTCTTCTTTTTAATACCATTCTGGTGACTTTGACCAGCCTCTTGAACAGAAAAAGAAACTGCAGGTTTTGATCTTTTTTCTGATTTAATCCTTGATTACAAGTATTCTTATTCAGTTCTTGCTACTGACAAACAGTTGCATGGTTACTTCTTTGTAAATTTTGTATTTTAAAATCTGAGTAAAGTTCAAAATGCAGGCTGCTGAAGATTTTTTTCCTGCTACTTGGCTAATGAATATCTTTAAGCTGAAGCTAAAATAAGGGAAAGCACAACCAGAAAGCAAGCCAGTCTTCTGATTGCTAGAGTAAGCTTTTCTCTAGAAAACTTGGAATTTGAACAGAACTAAAATTTGCAGCTTAACTGTAAATCCCACAAAAGGAAGAAGGAATCAATCACCAAGCACACTGGTCATGGAAAATAAACCTTAACATGACCATTCTGCCAAAGAATATCGGCACAAAAACCTCAAATATTGGAGTTGCACTTAGTTTTAACAACAGTAAGGTATTAGTAGAAGAAAAACACTAAAATAAATTGCTTTCTTTTGGGATTACCCATTATGAATAAGAATGCTGTTTCTCATGGAGTTTCCTGTAAGAAGACATCTTGTTCTTTAAGTTTTCCCTTTCCATTTTTCCGTTACATTTGCCATGCATAGTTTGGAGTGTGTCAGCCTTTCCACTGTAAAAAGCTTCCTTCTCCAAAATACATTCCTGGTGCCTAAGTATGTGGTTCAGCCTAAACCTTGACCATCAGATTTGCAACCTGTGGGTGGGGATTTGTGTAGAAAGTGAATATAAAGAAAAAAAATTACTGCTTTATCTGTGTAGTAAAAATAACTGAGAAATTTACAGAATAGATGCTCTGCTACTGTAAATCACCACAATTCTTCCAGTTATAACTGGGAGGAGGTCGAACCCTGAATGTTTAAGCTTTGTTGATCTATATTCTCAAAACTGCTGTTTTACGGGTAGGTTACTGCAGCTTCTGTAATTAATCTGACTTCAGAAGAAGAATCAAGTGAATGGGCAGGTTGTAATTCCAGTGTTTTTAATACAAAAAAATTAGTCACTTATTTTAAATTAAAACATCTGTGTTTTCCATGTAAACTTAGAGAAGCAACTCTTTTTAATGAAATACAACTGAATTATCCTCAAAGTTATCATTCCACATTAAAAGTTTAAAGCATATACATGATGCACCTCAGAAATCATAGCTTGGATTCCTCCTCTCAGAGTTTTCATACTCTGCTTGTAAAAGGATGCTAGAGCCCTATTAGTAAGACTGGCAGAGTGTGAACAAAACCAAAAACATTAATAAAATAAACACAAGCCCTTTTCAATAAGGAAGAGTCTAAACCCAAAGGGTTTTCAATATCTTTCCTGTTAGAATTCCCATTTGTCAGTCAAGACACCTTCTAGACTCCGAATATTTTTGGTTTGTTTTTTCTTCTGATAGATAGCTTGAAAGAAAGTTTCATCATTTTATACTGGACACACTGCTGCGATAACCATGCAGTGACAATAAACACTGTCCTCTGTGCATTCTCCAGTGAGCATCTGGGATTCATCTGGAATCTGTAGTTTGCATCAGGAGGTAACCGTGGTCCCTCCACATGACTCAAGTTTGGTCAGCATTTTGTTTTTATTTAAGTTCTATGTGTCAACGTCTGTCATTTCTTTAATCACCAGGAGAAGAATTCAATTACTATTTGATAAATGAACACTGACAATTTTCTCTTGGGCTCGGGAAGAGAAAAGGGGAAGCAAAGGCTGATATGTCTCCTTGCCTGCAGAACAATGCAACACAGCCTTGTAGGGGGTTTGAATAAAGCATGTGGAAGAAGTTTATGTACTGTGTTTCAGAGTAAGGGACAGTAATAGCCTCACCACATGGCAGCAGTAGCTAGCAGGATAGATTAAAGCCTTAGGGTTGAAAAGCCTTCCACATATGCTTTGCAACTATCCCGGGTTGTGATTATTACTCTCTGCTGCTGAGTGAGTAGGTGGGCTTTAAACTAAACAGAAGGCCCATTAAATCATCATACATGTGTGCTGCAGGGTAGGCTAAAGAGTTCACAAGCCCCAATATTCACACAGTGGATATCCATCCCTCCTTGTATTGATGCACACATCAAGAACATACTTGAACGCAGTACATAATTTTCCAGGAAACTGTTTCCCTTCTTCAGTACCTGTATGTTTCTGTATATGGGAAGCCTTTCTGATCTTAGGCTACCAAATGTACTATGGACCCCTTCTTATTTTGTATTGATACTTCTGTTTTCCAAAGAGGAACTAAAGCTCAATGTAATCTAATTTCTGGCTTATCCTTCGAAACCACACAAGTCCAAATGGCAAAAAACTAGGTAAGTTTCTCCTGCAGTAAGCTGATAGAGGTACTGCGGAGCTAAAAATTACATTAGAGAGCTTTACACAATATCTAGCCCTAGTCCTTTTTTTCTGTGTGGTTGGTGATCTGTGCAGATGTGTGCACTGACAGGTGTAGTTGGTGACGTCATTGGAGTACTGTTCCAAAGAAGTCAGAATCAAGGATCATAGTGCTCCTTTCATTCAGCATAGAAGCCTCAACTCTTGCAGCAAATCCTGGCTTTAAGATGCCAAAGACACCAAACCTTTGTGCTTGAGGTGCCATTTTGAATGCAAATACCATGTGGCCTTGCTTGCTTCCTAAAGCGAGCCCGTTTTACTGCCCCTCTTCTGAGCTTTCTTGTGATTACTAGCCCATATCATTCAGTCAGGAATTTATTTTAAAACCTGAACTGTCAATTCTTTCAGTTTCCATGTTTTTGCAGAACTTCAGGATCCAGCAGAATGATTTTTGAGATAGTACCTTTTGGAGTACTGTAAGTTGCTACGTTGTTTTATGTTGAAACCATGACAGCCTTGCTGCTTCTCTAAATTGTCATTGGAAAAGAAATAGCAGTAACTCTTCAGAAAAAAAAAAAACTGTAGACACACCTTACTTTTGGATTGTGTTGTACAATTATGCCATTTTGATCATTTCTCACTTAATGAACCCAGTTGTTTTTCTAGCAACTAATTTATGCGGTTTTTTAATGAGTGAAGCACAAACTCATAAAGGTGGTAAAGCTGCAATTTTTTGCCAATTCAGAAGTTTTGGGAGGTAACTTAAAGTCTTCTGCTTTGAATCCACTGCATGTTTGGCCCTTGGCATATTATGTGGCAGTAGAGAAAAAGCTTTTATGATTATCAGTATCAGATGCTCCTTCTACTAAAATAGTTCTAAATGGGAAACTGTGATACTATGTGGTTCTTTGATATTCTAGCATTTGTCACTCACTTGGAAATAACATACATGTGAAGAGGAGGATTATAGAAAATCTGCAGTTTGCTTGAGATTTACGTTTTGTTCTCATTCCACATAGGAAGAAAATGAAGAAACAATCCTCTCAGAGATAAGACATGTTTCCACTCTACCTCTCACCCTATGCTCCATTCCCAGTGTTGTTGGTACTTTGGCAGGTAGATCTCCAAGTCCAAAGTAGTCCAAGTAGTTTACTTCTCCTTTGGACTCCTTTAGGCAAATGGAGAAGAGTAGGGACTATTTGTTGTTTAAGGTCACAGGAAAATTTTTTCCAGTCTGAGATATCTGATGGGCTAGTTCAGACCTTTGTGGTTGGCACCTCCCATGTACAGCAAAAGCTTCTCTGTTGAGGACCCATGTGTAGGCAGTGGGCGTCGCAACACAATGAAATAGAAAACAAACAGTCAAGCTTTTTAGAAAATAAAAGTATCAAAAAAAGGCATTAGAGAGTGTAGTCTTTTCTATCATCATGGTATTATTCCCTTCAGAGAAGACAAATATTTTGTTTTCATCCTTAACATTTGACTGTCTTTCTTTAAAATACAGCAAGCAAATTCTGTTTTCATGAGTAGCCTCAACACAATGAAAAACAGTGGCATATGATTTTGGTTATTACAGAATACATTGTTGTATTCAGTGTTGTAGCTTGGAGCTGGGTCTGTCACAGACCTTTTAAAAGATTTAGATCTTAAAGAATTAAGGATCATTACATCTGTTGTCATTGTTAATAAATTCACAGAATTTAAGGCAGCAAAACTTGAAAATAAGGAACTGTAAGATGACTTTCGTGTACAATACTTACTGGATGTAAAAAATGAATCTTTATAAAAAAATTTTTTTGGCAGAGCAATTGGCATTTTTCTTTACTATTAATTCTGAAACTTGTGGGTACAATGTTTAGCCACTCCTCTTGACATCCTCTCTACACCCCAGCTAGTTTCCAGAGAAATGAATGAGATGCCAGAAATCTGGATGAAGGCTTTACAGTAGGATCTCACAAAGGAGAGATGTGAGCAAGGAATGAGCAAACTGTGAAATGTACATTTTTTCCAATAAAGAGCACATCCATTCAGTCTGCTGCAAGCAAACAAATTGATGCTGAAATCCAAGGCTGGGTCTTAGCCTACATAAAACTGTTTTAGAGAGGTACTTCTACTTCAAGACAGGGCAGCAGTAAATTAGAACTGCTGCCCGTACCTAATGCTGCATATCTAAAACCATATTTGCATGCTTTGGAAACTATAGGTCAAATCCTGATTTTTAAAAATTTAATAGCAGCTATTTCTTGAACATAAATTAAAGTGGATGTCTTGGGCTGAGCTCTCATGAAGCTAGTTCAAGAAGCACATGTCAGGAGGACTGTGTTAAAGTTAAGCACCTGGCCTGGCAACATGTCTTCTCCATCGCTTAAAACAGCTGACTGCACAGGTACTGGAGGAGTTTTGCCTATGTGAAGCAGTGATGGGGATGCAGAAGATTAACTGCCAAAATTGAGTGAAACCTATTATATCACAGTTTTGTTTTGATTTTTTTTTTCAAGAGACATGGGATTATAACTCAAGAGAGCTAACTTCCACAAGATTCACACACTGAATTTTATGGGAATGGAGAATACTTTTGCCAAAATGAAAAAAAAATTTTTCATAACATCAAGTTGTAAGGGTATTTTTATTGGGAAAATTCAAACTTCCAGTCTTTCTGGACAAGAATTGAAAACAGAAACATCTTAAGAACAATCAAAAAGTTGCAAACTTAATCAAAACCAGCTTTTAAAAAACATATATTAAGAAAGAAACCTTATTGGGATTTTTCTTTTTCAAGTTTGATCAGTTTTTTTCACATTCTTAGCTCTCAAAGGAAAGTATAGGTAAATCAGCCTTGCCAGGATTAGGATCAAGCCTAAATTTGACCCATTTGCAATGTGTTTTATTATAGGACTCTGTCAGTGTTTAGCATTATTAGTCACGAGAAGCGTTACTCGTGTCTGCTCTGCAGATTGCCTGGTTTAAAAGAGGATGATGTAATGTGGCACAGAAACAAGCAGCTAGTTTCCCTCCAGTAATTTTACCCTGTCCCTGTGAGAGGACCTCTTTCAAAGACAGAATTTGGTCTCATCACCACCAACATGTTTTGTGCCTTTTATTTTATTTGCCTTGATGTTCTGCTGGAAAGGTTGGTTCAGTTTCAGGATGGGAACCAGTGGGCGGCTTCCAGAGTGACATCTCAGCTAATCAAGAAAGGCAGCTGGCTCGACATCTGGTTTTTATTTGAGAGTAGCTTTGCATCTAAATGGTGAGTTCAGGGAGTGGAGACAGCAGTAGAACTTTGATCTGCCACTGCTTAATTTTGCTTGGATTACCGAGTTCAGCATTAATGTCATGAGATATCCAACAACAAACTTGCATTAAGGGCACCCTGCTTGAAATTCCAGAGCCTTTACCAGACTTATGGTCACCGAACCACACTAACAATGTGTTTCTATGGTTGGTATCAAGGTACCTGAGGCAGCCTCCCTGAGAGCTGAAGATATAGTTAAATGACTAAAATTAAGAATGAGAGCTATATCACCTCCTTCTATGAGGTTTCTACATACACAGAGGTGCGGATGCTGTTGGCGCATTTGTCAGTAGGTGTGAGACACAGCATATATTTCATCTTGGTGCACATCTTGTTCATCTGGATGAGTACCAATGAACCCTCTCTTAAGATGGTGTTAATGAATGTTGCTTTGGTGTCAGTCATTTAGTTGGAACAAATTGGCTTCTTTCAGTACTAACAAGCAACAACTTCTGTACTTAATATCTGTTGATGTTGGACCTGGACTGTAAGAATGGCTTTGCCATAAGAACTTAAGTGTTGGTATATTGGTTCTTTTTCTAGCAGATATGTAAGATAATTACCCACTTCTGTTGAATAACATCTAGAGATCCTTGTCTTGTCTCTGAAAATTTAACTCTGGAGGATTTTTTTAATTTGCCCAGTAGAAAACAAACTAATAACCTGATTCTTCTTATTGTTATACTAGTTTAGCTATTTTTATTTATTTAAATTGCTCTTAACCATGCATAAGAAGAAAACCTGAAATCTATCTGCTAGTCATAAGAGAAACGTTTGATCAAAATACAAACATGCACATGACTGGAATTATTCTTATTTTAAAATGGGTGAAAAAAAGTGTATCTAAGAAGATAAATGATAAAGGTGAGAATAACTGAGGATGTTGACGGAATCTTTTAGGTTGGAAAAGACCCTTGAGACCATTGAGTCCAATTGCAAATGCGATGTGGCCCAGATCTCTCAGTGTCAGAGCAAAGTCTCTGGCCATAGAGGAGCATTTTGTGGACTGTGATGGAGAGGAGGAAAGGGAGATAGCACTCAGAAAGATTTTCCTTATGTAATAAGTCCATTGGTCTTTGGATCATAACAAGGCTTAACGTGAAGGTATCCAAGGTCTTCGTAGCTGAGCAGGCTTCCATTGTGGGTTGGCACACAGCAGGTAAGCATAAGCAGCACTATGGCTTCAGGATCTAGCAGGAGTCTTAACATGGAAACATTCTTCCATGGGCTGAAAGAGAATGGCTCCTTGCTTCCCTTTTTAGGCTCTGCTTCTGGGTGAAAATGCAGTCGGAGCTGTAACTTTCATATTGCCATGCAGTGTCAGCACTGAAAAGTTAGGAAATTAATAGTTAAGGTCATTATAAACCTTAATGGAGACTACACACAGGCATTTTGCTTTTATTGAATGATTAAGAAGTCATGTCATCACAACAGAGATGAAACAAGGGAGATCATGAAAGAACGGCTCATCAGATCGTTAAATAGAAAGAGAGAAAGGCTTTGAACAAAATAATTTATTCTTATTTAGTTTATTATTTAGATGTATATAGGTGTTTAACAAACATATCTAACCCACTGCTCCAGGTACTTTTTATCTACATTAAGGAGAAAAAAAACACTCAACACAACTGCCCTCCCCGAAACTAAAATAAAACCATTATCAGTGCCCTGGTTCAACAGCAACTTGTAGTTGAGCACAAACTTAAGTGTTTTGCTGGGTCCATGGCAAAACTTGAGTGCTGATTTTCCAGCTTGAACAATGTTTACCTATTTTCAAACTATCATTTGAAAAGGATTTACTCCAGTCACAGGCTTTACGTGTCTTTTAAAATTAGAAAAAAAAAAGGCGTTTGTCCACCTCTGTATAAGGCTTCACAGAATTATTTAATTTTATTTATTACCTTTGGAGTAATTTTCAACTAATTTTCATTGATTTATAAATTTCGTGCCCACTAAGGGGATGATAAGCATCCAGTAGCTCATTTTAACTTGCAACAAGTGCCTGCCTATGAGTGCACGTGGTCCAGGAAAAGCTTGTTCAGTCACTTGCACCTAATCAAGAAACAGAGCTAAATTTAACAAAACAAGAATGGAATGAAGGGAAAAAATAGGCTGAGGCTATCTGGCATGTGTACCAAAGAGGTCTTTGGAATGTTTTCAGAAGGTTTCCATTAAGAGAGACCAGCAAGTACAGAAAGATTGTTCAGCAGCAGCTTTTGAAAGCATCACTGTAAAATGGGTGGTCTTGATAATGGAGAAAGATTTGTGCAAAGGGAGATTTAAGCAAAAATCTCACACCAAACTTTGCTGTGTAGGAAGAGAGGCGAGACATTCAGCATATTTCACTGTTGCAAACTTCCAGCTAACGTGATTTAGCAGCAGCATAACCGTCTCACAGTGGCTGAGAGCTGCTGCCAGACATTCAGTACTGTGTATTTTTCTTCACGTTACTCAGAGTGAAAGGTTAGACAGAGACAGAGTTTATAAAAAGTAGACTTTGCTCCAAATATTTTGTTTAACCTTTATAAAATAACCCTAGCTTCAGTGCAGAATTCCAGGACTGTAGGAAGAAGAAAGTATGAAAGATATTTGTTTTTCTGTTTGTACATTTATCCAATCCTAATTAGAACTCCTCTTTTGCCAAATGGCAAAAATCAAATAGCATCGCAGCAATAACCCCTGCTTTGTTAAGGCAGGTGAGCAGAGTGATAGAACAGAATATTCCAGGGTCTTCAGAGCTTAGGTTACATTGTTACACGTGATTGCCCTCTAGCTCAGCATACCCAGAAAAAGCTACTTGGTTCCTGTATCACACTACAGTCCATGGGATTTGGATACAGTGAGGTGCTGTTATTGGCTTTTGCACTTTGGCAATTAGAGTCACCACAGACATTACCCAAAAACTAGAGGAAACAATGAAGTTATTTTCATTTCACATTCTTTCAAAAACTGGAGACTTTTAGTTGCTCACCCAACAAAAAACATGGAGGGGGCTTTATCTGCCACTATTGGAATGCTTGTCAACCGAGATGCAGAAAATTAGGGAATATGAAATGCACTTTTTAATCTTCCAATTTTGGCTAGCACAGGAAAATTTGGAGACAAATAAATGCCAAAATTAGAAAAAGTGTGTGTCTGTCTGGATGTGACCTTTTCAGTCTGGATCAGTTGCAGAAACAAGCAGCAACAGAAAGAAGAAGCCTCATCAAGTTTCTTCCTTTTTTGTACTGATTTTGGAAGCTGTTTCATCTTCAGCTCTCTCTCTGCTCATTCTCACTTTTGTCCTTCATCCATTCCTGGTAGAGAGAATTGCTTTTCTCCACACAGCTGTGGTAATCCTTCCCAAGTCCAAAAGCAGGTGGTTTGGCCACTCTGTTTTTGCCGCCATGTGGATGCCTGGGCCCAGAGGTGAGCAGCTCTGAACAACTTTTCTCACTCAGTCACTGCTTGAGGAGGAACACTGGAGATGGCAAAGCTGCTCCTAAGCAATGGAACTGATGTTCCATAGCAGACTGGGTGAGCACAGAAGTCACCAGACCTCGGCAAACAGAGGTACCCGCCAACAGTGAACAATGTTGTCTGAGCCATGTAAATTACTCAGTGATTCCAAGATAAAGCCAATGCTGAAGTCTTGTAAACAAAAAGTAAGGCTCTTAGAGAGATCAGTCTGGTCTGGATTATGTAGTGGTGTATGTCATCAGGAAAATGCCCCACACCTACAGAATTCATTGGCAGCTGCATAGAGATGTTGCGATATTGCTGTATAGAGATGGCGATTACTTTTTTTTCCTCTTGAGATGGGAGTTTCTGACTTGACACCGACCACTTTCTGCAACAAAACAGATGAAATCACAGAGCACTTCTGCTTCTTTTTTTCTCAATTTCCTTGTCTTTCCAGAAATAGTTAATTTACAGTGCCCAGGGAACAAATTACTACAGCAGTGTTATTTATTCATGAAAATGGTGTTATGATAATATCAAGAGAATGAAGCAAATATTCAATTAGGTCCATGAATGTTCCCTCAACTGTGCTGTATTGTTGCCGTTGCAGGCAACACTACGTGGTGGTTCAGGCTGATCTCCCAGCTCTCCGACAGTCGAGGGAAAGGATCACTGCACACACGGTGTGGATGGTGCTCTGTCTCCGTCTCTGTCTCCGTCTCCATCTCTCTCCGTCTCTGTCTCCGTCTCTCATTGTTTATGTTATGCCCTTATATCTGCTGGCATAAGCACCTCCTCTATCTCTGCCCCGTGCCAGACCTCTCACCTCCTCTTCACTCCTCGCGTTACAATCCGAGATCTTCCAGACGCCTACTACACTGTATAAATGCACAGTTAGTGAGAATGTAGGAGTACTGCACAACACATGAAGAGCATCAGGGCAAGAGGAGAAACAAAGCACAGATAGAAAGGGAAAAAATACCTCTCCGATCCTAAAAGTTGTCATATAGGAGACCAAGTAGGCCACCGTAAGGTTTAGGTTAAAACCTAAAACATTATGCTGTGCTTTTGCTATTTAAGTGCTTCACTATAATATTTGTCATTTTGATTGCTATGCTCAGTGAAAAAGACTCACTCAACTTCAACATATGCAAGTGTTGTAGCACAGAAAGGGGCCCACTTCAAGCCTGGAGAGCGTAAGGATTCCTCCTGTAGACTATGGACAGATGATGTCTGAGGCCTCACCCATCTGCACTGCAAGGGATCAGATTGAGCCAAGCTTGAAAAATGGGAGAGACAAAATCCCTTCCTTTATAAACCACTTCATGTTTGCAGGTTAGCTTGTAAAAATGAGAACTAATCTTCATCTTCTGGAGTTCGTACTCTGTTCATAGTGTAACAGGAACAATGTAGGGATAGTGAAGCTTCCAGAAACAACCTCAGTGTTTAAGCCCTATCTGGAGCCACAGGCATCCAGATCACAGGCAGAACAATCTCTAAGACCTCTCTGATTTGGAGATTCTTTTCCAGAACATCCAGCAGTTACTGAAGGAAACCTACCTCCACGATGCAGGCCTCAAAACATTTGTCAAAACCTCACACAGCATCAGGTCCATCGAAAATGACCAGAAAGTACAATTGCACAGTGATTCAGGTAGATAGGGGGGGCACATTGCCAATGCCTGAGTATCTATACTGTGTCCTGTCCAGTTCTGAAGCACAGGACAGGACAGTAGTCATGGCTGAACTGAGGGATGTGGGGGATATTTCCTAATCACAAAGCAGCTGTCAGCTTAATCCTAAATGCATGAGGAGAATGTGTCAAGAAGCTACCCAAGAAATCTTTCTACCCATAGGACTGTGGTAGCATCTTATGCTCCTCTTCTCTCTGTGACTGTTCCCTGTGCTACAGAAGAAGGAAAACCCTCTTCTTATCCAGAAGGCAGATTGAGAGGCAGGAGAGCAAAGAATGATCAGGAGGGAGAAGGAAAAGAGAAGACAGCTCTCTGGCACTTAGTAACAGAAAGCAGAAGGAGCTGTGCTTTGTTGTAAATCTTCACCTTTTGCCTGCCTTCCTTTCCTTTGCCTCTTCTCTGAAACAAGTAGACACTATGTTCTGTTTATTTCTCCTGGTCTGATTTATAACAAGATGGAATATAGAAGTGGAAATCATATTGTTCAAGCCAGAGGGAAGCATATGAGGGCTTAGATACACTGGTAAAGCCATATATGGTTAAGGCTGAGGGATTTTTCAAGGCATTTTTAATGTCTTCTTTGTTCTCGTTATTATATATGTTATTATTTTATATATCAGACTATATTGTATATCATTTTCTATAGTATCAGACTATAAATATATAGTGTCAGACTACATATAGTATTCTAGATATTTTATTTACATTTATATACATATAATATCAGACTGATGTCTATTATTAGTGAGGCTTTTGGAGTGAAGAGATGCCTGAACTGTGAAGTGCACACACTCCACTCTGAGTCAGGTGACAATAGAAAGGGAGAAGAGTTTTTACTCATGACATGCTCGTACATGATACAAACATATCACTGCAACACCCACATGGTCACTCAGACTAAACACACGGAATGGAAAAATGGATGAAAGTGACAGAAAGAGAGTCTTGAAATTATTTAATTCAGAGAAACATTTTCCATTTAGGGAAAAAAGCTTTCTAGACTTGTCTGTAGCCTTTAAAGGTACAATAACCACCCTTTCTGATTTTTCAACAGCAGCAATCATGTGCATGGACAAGGGCAAGGAAGGGGTAGTGATGAAAGAAAAACTGCACTCAATTTACCCTCAGGAAGGAATTTGATTATAAAGTAATGAAGTGAATGTTACCCCGAGTGATTTCCAGGCAAATTTTACCGATTAGCATTATTCCCTGTGAAAACATTGGTGATTTTGTGCTTAAGTTGAAAGCTGGGAGATATACTGACATGTGCTGCTCTCGTAACTTCACAGAACTGTCAGTCTTCAAATTTATGAGGAGCTGTCTGCTCTTCATTTTTTTTTTCCATCCTGCTTGTGTTTGGCAGCATGAGTTGAGGAGTGCACTCCCAGGGGCAAGTCCCAAAGTAGTAAATGAAAGAAGAAAAGATGGGGGGAAAAAAATATGGTCTCTTCTTGTCTTAGGAGTCTTGTGCTTTATGTCTTACATGCATTTCAACAGCTTTATTCCACCCTCAGCCTTCACATCCCAGTTCATCTTATCTTTCCCTTCACTCACAAAGCCCATAAGGCTGAACCTTTTATTTCTCCTTATAACATTTCTCTGTGTTACTCATGCCTTTGGTTTCTTCTCCTCTGTGATGCTTCCTTTTCTATTTTAGATGTTATTCATTGAATGAATCTGGTAGTTAAATTCATATATCCGTTGTCATAAGACTTAGAGCGTAGTGAGAATGAGCCCACTCCAAGCAGCTTTCCACTGAGACAAGCAGAGACTGTATGAGGGGAAAAGTCATGCTAGTGTGTTCTACTGAGGGTGCACAATTGTTAAGAAAATAGCTTAGGGTCATCCGGAAAATTATAGTAGAGCCAGGAACAGAATTAATGTTTCCTTTCTCTTTACTAGAAAACCATGCTTCCTTCTCCATGTTAGCAATCTTATATAAGTCTCTTATAAAACACATTTAAAGTGTAATTCAAAAATTCTACAGAAAGTAGACATCTAGGGAATGTCTCCATGAGAATGATATGGGTTTTTTTTTCCTGAAACACAACTACAAATATTAAATGATACTGTGCTCATTAAACTTATTCTTTACAGAGCTCTTCTGTAAGGTTGAAACCACTACTTCTGTACCCATTACTGAGAAAGACACTATTACACTATTATGTGTTTTTTATATTTACAGCAGAGAACACCAATTTGTGATTTATTTCCAGACTACTTGAGTATCTTTCTAAATAAAATATGATAGTAATAGCTGTTCTTAATAGTCATTCAATGTTTTTTTCTCTTCAGAAAAAGAAAACCAAAAATTACTGATTTGGTGGTGTGATCTGAGACTATCTCTTTTCTACAGGCTGAGAAGTGATTATGTTGCAGTTTTGCCTATGAATTTAAGCTTTGCCTTTTCCTGTCACACAGAGGATTTGAGACTGCAGCCAATATTTAGTTAATGGTAAAGCAAGGATCTGCCTTGTTACATGTTTAAAGAAAATAGTTATAGAACAAATATCCAGGATTTACACTACACAGACAATCTCTACTTGACATCATAAAGTAACTAGAGTTCTGTAAGGCTGGCTGCTTTCTTGGTATATTGAGTTGAAATTTACAATTCCTGCTTCCATAGAGAAGCTCATATTCCCAGCTATATTACTTGTGACCAAGTAATCTGGTAAATTTTGCTTTTGTTTAAAAGCTAAATGTCTTACCCTGATCTCAAGACTGGCCACACAAAGAAATATGCTATGCTAATTCAGATTGATGCTTAAGGAGTTGGTCAAATTTAGTGCCAACGTATTTAGATCAACTTGGATTCTGGCAGGAGAGTGATTGCATATGTGTTTTTAATTAATTCCCTGCCTGAATCAAGGGAAAGGATATTGCATTTTTCAGCAGAATTGCTCTACACAATGCTGACTGCAGATATTTAACAATTCTTTCTCATATAACTGAGCAAAACCAATGGAAATCTTCCAAATCTCATGCACATTTGCCTAACTTTTTTGAACTCCCTTCTACTTGGTGCAAGGCTGGAGCACTTTATCTGGCAGCCCTAGGAGATCAGTACCTGCAGCTCTGGGAGCAGAGGCCTGTTCAACAAGGAACTTTGCATTTATGAAGTCTGTTCCCATAGGTACGATCTCAGTGAAATCCAGTCCTTAACATTAAACATTATGAATAATCCCATCCCTTCCTGTTTAAGGCAGAAAGCATGTTCTTAATTTTCAAGTAATTCATAGGTAGGAAACTGGATATATGTTGAAGTATGTCATTGAAATAGTCACCAGACAAGCTCCTTATTTAGTGTTGGCAGAGTACATATATTGATTTTTATTCCTGTACTTTGTTGTCTAGCTTTTCAGCAACAAGTTTAATCCTTTTTTTTCCTTTTTTAACTTTTCCCTTTTCTTCATCCCTCCTTTTCCTTTCCTCTACCTTTCCCTTCTCCTTCTTTTCTGTTCTCCCTTTTCCTTTCTCCCTTTCAAAAATCTTTCCCTATTATTCATTCTTCTCTTTTCTTTTTTTGCTGTTGTCCTTATTTTCTTTTGAAAGATTTGGTCAGATTTTGGTTCCTCGAACTTCCCAATCTGTTTAGGAATCAAATGACTCTTTAAACATAAAGCATTTCTGATTTGGCTAACCATGAAGACCAGTTTTTCATTTATAGTTTAAATAATTCCAGATGTCAACACAAATGAAAATTGCAAAGAGATTAGTCTTGACATGCTCTCTAGTGCAACATGTGCTTATGATTTATAATCAAAAGTCACCTTTCCCAGGATAGTTTGGATTTTGGAGGTCAGAGCAGGTAAGATATTTGTATTTCTTGGTTAAGACATTGAGAAGTGCTAAGGGTTGATTTGCAGTGTCTTAAAGTGTGTAAATCTACACATTGGAAGAGAAAGAAAAGTAGTCATTAAAAAGGCAGGAGTCTTATCCTGAGCTCCCTCTCTGTTGCAAAACAGATGTATGGAAGGAGGACTAAAGGAAAGACAAGCTTGCCAGACAACATGTAAGGAAAGCCTTTAAGAACAGAAGAAGTGCTCCAAGGGATACAAGAGATGTTTGAAATCCCTTTCTGCTACGAAAAGGACAGTGATCCAGACTTAACTACTGAAGTTACTAAATCTCCATAGTGTTTGCTTTACCATTTTACCTTTTCAGACTGTTAAAAATATATCTATGTATGTACAGGAAACGGCATTCACTGATGTAAGGCACAAATCAGAGATTGACCAGGTAGATCATCTCCCTGGTATTGTTCCTGTCCTGTGCCAGTGCTGGAACTAATGCAGCAAAAAAGTAGTCACTTTTCTTTGCCAGGTTAGCTCTCTGACAGATCAGGTCCTTGAACTGGCTTACTGCCCACTCATGCATACTGATGAAGGAGACTAGGAGGGAAAAACTTCCCATATGTGGAAAGATTAGGCAGCATGCAGCAGTAGCTACCATGGTTTAAACTAATTTCAAACTTGTTGTGAAAGCATCCGCCAGGTATGTATGGGTGGTGGTGTTTCAGGGCACTTGTATACAGAGGAAAGCTTGTGTTCGACATTTCTCAGCTTTCCAGCCTTCTAAAACTTTTCCAAAGTCTATGTTTTGCCAGAGCAGGAGACATTGCCTAAGATGCTTTTCACAAGGCTTTGACCACAAATTTTTGTAGCAATTTTTTCTCATTTATTTTTTTTCCCATCACAGAGAGAAAGATTCATTGCAGGAGGTGGAGTTTAGTTGTAACAGTATAAACATATGGATGTTTTTATATGCTTAAATTGTGATGTGGTTAAGTTAGAGGTGATGCACACCACGAGGTTTCTCAGGGTATTTTTCTGCTTTGTGAGGGAGTGTTTAAGAAAGTTTGTGAGCAAAAATATCTTTATAGGAAGTGGTGAGAGAAACTGCAGCAGATAAAAAAGAATTAAAAACAACCGAACAATAAAAAGAAAGCTTTTGAGTTTACATCACCAGAATGAATAAAAGTAGCTACATCAGGTGAGACAACTCTTCTCCCTCTCCATCCCTCAGTACTCTTTCTGAAGCCATCATTTGCACTATGGCAGCATCCTTTGGCAAGGAGCTTCACAGACCCTGTTGTCTAAATAATCGTCTCTCACTGTCCATTTTTCATCTGGTTCCCACTCTCTGAATTTTATGCCCTTTTGTTATAGAACTGAACAACAGCGATCTCAGTCAGCACCTCTCTGGTATTCTCCACTCTACAGATGTGCATAGTGTTACCTAGATTTCTCTCTTGCAGGTTGAGATGTTCCCACTTGCTCAGCATTTCCCGATACAGAAGCTGTTCTTTAACTTTGAACATCCTTGACTTACCCTGCCCCAACTCCATACATCTGTTCTGGGATTACAGTGTCAGAATTACATACAGTATTTAAAAAGGGAGCAAATCACCTATTTATTCAGAGTAACTATCATATCTTCTGGTTTGTTCTGTATTCCTTGATAGCTTTTGGCTTGCCTTTTTTTGACCACTGTTTTACTCTGAGCTGACACTTTCTCAGCACTATCTGTCATAGCCCAAGACCTCTCTCCTAAGGACTCATCATCAACTCAGAATCCATTATATTATGAGGAAATCTCAGATGTTTTCTCTTATGAAACACTTTATGTTTAATTTCCCTACATTGATTATTATGTTGGTTTTTCACCCAGTCATTCAGACCTTTATGCAGTTCTTCACACTCAACATTTCTACTTGCTGCCCTTAACGTCATCAGTCTCCAATTCACCCTCTTTCCTGGGTTGCTTATGAATACTTTGGCTAGCACAGGTCCTTGCACAACTTCCATTTTGTTGTTCTTGACAGAAGCTACTGATACAACATGGCTGGACAGTTTCGTTGAAATTTTGATAAAGAATATGAAATAATTGCACATACATGTATATTAATATATACAGCTTGAACAGTAAAAGAAAACGACATTTTTTCATTCTGTAGCAACAGCAACATGCTAACTTTTAATGAGGTCAAGGCACAAATCCTTGAGTGAGACTTCAAGTTCATTATACTCTTCAGCTTGCCTGGTTGTAATGACTTTTCTGCAATTCAAATAGTTGCTTAAAATCTTCCTACCATGCCATAGAAAAGAGAAATAAATAGGATTTGTATCTGACAGAAACTTGTCTGTTCCAGTTAGCTACAATAACTCCCCTTTTAAAGCAGTTTTTTGAAACATTCTGGCCAAGTATGTTTCTCAACATTACATCAAGGAGGGAAGATATCCATGAATTATCCTGCTACTGACTGAGGAGGACCTTCTGTTTCTGCTTGTTCTTCTGGGGCTGATGGTGTTCAGTTGCAGGGCATGCACAGATTTGGCTCCTACAGCAGCAATTCTGCAGGAATAGGTGATGATCTTTCAGAAAAAGAGGCAGAATTGTACCAGAAACCTCAATATTGGCTGGACCCTTTTTTGCATTGGATGACATTGATTGATTTGCACAGAAGCCAGAAGCACGATGAGAGTGTTGCACTGTAGTTTTTCCATGATGAACATCTGGCTTGCAGTGGTTTAGATTTCCTCTTTGCTGAGCAGCAGCCAAGCAGCCTGCTGTGTAACATTTTTCAGGTGGGGACACACAGAATGTCGATGTGAACTGAAAGGTCCAAGCTCTCATCACTGACACCTATTGACAGCTTCTGCTCTGCTTCCTGAAGGGTTTTGGATCCCAGTGAACGCTACCGTGCTCTTCATATGGAACAAAAAGTGGTACTTTAAAGAGTACAAGACACAAAGATCCTTGCAGGTACACAGCACCTCCATGCACTGATCCTGGGTGTGTTGACACTTTGATCGAGTTTCTGTTTCTTTATTTTTGTTTAATCTTTCACACACTTTTATCACAGACTGCGATGTTTGCAATGAGGACACCAAGCTCAGATAACAAAAAGACCCAGTGAAACACAGGTTGGGATCATTTATACCAGAAAGATGTCATGAAAATTACATAATCTGGACAGACAGTACAGTAGGAATCCTTCAAAAATTACATCATCCCTCTCTGTAAATTTGTGCTAGACATAGAACAAAGACAAAATAATTTCTAGGGTATACTAAGGCTAATACAGGGATATTAAAGGCAGTCAGCAAACCAAAACAGCATCTGGACTCAGTTGTTAATGGAACATCTCTGTATGGAGTTATAATGCAACACAATGCAGTAATGTTAGCTGATTTTTCATAGACTGATAGTTATACATCATTAAAGCTTTTTATGCCCTGATCAGCAGCTCTGAGTGCTGCTCCCGCTTGCAGGCTAGGATCAGCTATGAATAAAATTGTTTTTAATGTCTGGACTAAAGGGGTATATTTTCAAAGGATATAAAGAAAACCTAGAATTGAAAATACTAATTCTGCCACAGCCTTACATTAGTCATGCATGACATCACAATACAGCTATTCCTTCTCCCAAAAATAGCTCTCTTGAAAGGGGAGGCATTTCCTTTGGAATAAGAATCTATCAAGAAGGATTTTAAAACCTAAGCTTTGTTTGCTTGGTCATTTGTCCTGACATGAGTCATGTCTCACAGCAGAGCCCAAGGCTCTGACTGGACAGCTACTCTTCAGAAAAGAAGTCAGATATGTGTTGCTGCAGATTGTCTTCATTAATTCACACTGTAATAGCACTCCAATCATTACTTGTAGACTGCCATGGCAGACTTTGAGATGCTGTTCCCAGTTCTCTACGGCCCTATGATCAAATGTCACCAAGATGGATTTGCATTGTATTTTTTTCTTAAGGAGAAGAGCATAAGATTGTTTCTATTGCTTATACATCTATTATCCTGCCTGTCTAGTAGCACTTCCCTCCATTTAAGATGTCACACTCCATTTATTCAATACTTCAATGCTACACACACTTTACATAGCTTTTCTTCACCTATATTTGGGCCAGTAAGTTAATGCAAGCAGACACTGCATCATGTCTCATGTAGTTATGTACTAGTTATGATGCCAAGAAAATTAAGAAGGTGACTGAGGGTCACAATATTGTTTTTCCAAAACAGAACACAGTCCCATGACCATTACTATCTGCTGCAGACAATATGAAACTTCTGCTGTTTTTACATACCTACAAAGGTTAAAATTAAAACAACAACAAAATTAGCTCATAAATTACCTTGTGGATAAATTACCTTGTAGTAATTCATGAGGCTGCTGATTCTTATTGATCTTTCATAAACTGGGAGTAAAAGCTACAAAATGAAGACATTGAGTTTCCCATTGCTGAAGGTCAACACTGTTAGTCTAAAGCATCACAGTCATGCTTTGGTTTCCTGCAAGTAAAATAGGATGACTCTGAAGAGATGTGGTGCAGAAATGTTTCTCTCATCAAAAGCCCCTTTGTGTCAGAAATGATACTTTACAGTTAGAAAAGGCCAAGCAAAAGATATTGTAATATTACATCTTTTTCCAAGAAGGTGCTCTTCTTGAATACAGAAACAACCACCATCAGGCCTCAAGATAGTTATTCCTGCAGAAAGAGTATGTTTTGAGACAGATCTTTGATCTCATAATGAATAACATTGTACTGCTATGGGATTCTCTGTGTGAATACAGTAGCTTCCTGTGGAGCATAGGAAAGGAACATAAAATAAGGGGAGTATATTAGGCAATGCCCTTTTGGCTAACAGTCCTCTGTAAGTTCCACATCCTCTGTAAGAGTGGCATAACATATGTTGCAAAGTGAATACTGTCTTTCACCAAACAGATCCTCACAGGCTTGACGTGTTCCTATCTGAGATTACTTCCCCTCTGTTAGGTAGGCAAAAAGTGAAAGGAAAGCTTTGCTGCTGCAAAGCCTGAAAATATTTGCTTACATACCCTAGACTCAGTGTGATATCAAAACTCAGCACTTTGAAGACGCTGCTTAAATAGAAATGCAAAGATCCTATGGCACTTCTTAAAAGGATATATGTAGATAATCTGTGACTAAAAATGAGAGGAATATTGCCACTAATTGGAGATGATTAAGAAAAGGATGGGGAAGTTGACCACAGGCATGGAGTCATCCTTTCTCGCAAGGGTTAGCTAGGTAGACTGAGATTATTAGCCTGGAAAGAGATGAACTGGGAGAAGCATGAGGCATAAATGGCTCAACAGGGATTTTTGGCTGAAAGATGTCATGGGTACTAAAGAGCTATTGGGTTTCAAAAGGTGAGTGTACAAGCCTGGGGCAGCGAAATCCAAGGAGGGTTATATCCACCCCAAAAAGTCTCTGAATTTTGAATGGTTGGAAACTGGGAGAAAACTCTGAGGAAGCATCATTTATATGATTGCCCCAGTAATGCAAACCCTCTTCCCTTGGGGCCTGCTATGCCCCACTACACCATGGCACTTTGGTCTGACCCACACAGTCACTCTTGCATAGTATGTCTTCCTGTAGTTTATAAGCTTTTCCAGATGATCTGATTGTTCTTTCCTCCATCAAGAAAATGGTTCCTTGCATGGAGAGTGCTGTGGAGAATCAAGGATAGTAATGGAAAGTAACAGTTGTATTGCTTTTAATGTTGCAGCTATAGGACATGAAGTATTTAATTCTTTGTTAGGCACTCTGTCTTGGGATTGTTGTTACGTGAAAAGCTGTAGAGAGAAGTGAGTCTTATTTTACTAAAAATAGAGCAAGGAAACATAATTTAACCTTTTAAATATTTGGATTCTATCCAGTATAATTATTTTTGTCATCAACATGAGTCTGAAGTGCAAAGAACACAGGACATTCTTGCAAATTGAGTAATTTGCAGTTAAAATGGACTGTCTTCATTTGACAATGCAGGTACTTATTTCTTGGATGAAGATGAACATATTTGTTGGGAATAAACACTGGTTTACTGAACTAAATGGTCTGCAATGATGACAATGAATTTTCTGTGACTAAGGTAAGACACCACAGAATATCCCAATTTCCAAAATACTCTAAGCCTGTCTCAAATTACTTGTTTCAATTCTGTGTGTGCTAAAGTACTGGCTTATTTTCACTCTTATTTTTAATATAGGTTAAAAGTCTTTAAGAAGAAGATATAACTTTCCTTTGGGAAAGATGGTACCAGACCCATTTCTAGGAACTATGTAAAAAAAATATGCTTCCTTCCCCAATTCCAAAGTGTCAGCTGTACTAACATTTATTCCAGTGAGACCAATGGGTTAGACTAATTAAGCACACAGACTGACCAAATCACACCCCTGCCATTGGGCATTCAGTTTAATAATGCCAGTATCAGTGTACTGATGATGTGCTAAAGAGGTGTAAAAATCACAAAAGAATATGGCTTCTCAGAAATTAAGAAACATCTCAATTCAATAAAAATAATAAATATCTGAAATCATTCACATCTTTTTTTTATAAACACATTTTCAGACATCTTGTTACCTAAGTTTTCCTAAGACCTTCCTTCACAGTTACTAATGGAAGGTCAGTCAAGACATGATGTACTGTAGCAGCGAAATATCTTTGGGGTACAACATGGGTAAGCAGCTCTGAAATGCATCAGATAGCATTGGTTTTGCATCAGATGCAGATCAGAAAGCAGGAGAGGAGCATAAAGGACTTAGTTAACATGATCATTGCTCACTTATATTTTCTGAGACACCCAAAGGAACTGCATATATTTAAGAGAACACACTAGCACTTAGCCTTAGTAACCCTTAACTGAGGAGTCATGGAAATTATGGAAATGAGTTTTCTTCTGATGTTTTAACAAGGACGATCTCATGGAAAAGGAGTGTGGATGGGGGAGACAAGTTATCCTTTGCAGAGAAGCGCATTTACTACATGTTTCTTTGAAGTGGAACAATGGCGTACCTATATGTTATAGCAGGAGTCTATCACCTTCCACATCACAGCTGACAGAAACTCCTGCAGCCAGAAAAAAAAAAAAAAAAAAAAAAGACTAGGTCTTAAAAATGAGAACACCAGTCTTCCCAGGAATGGTAAAGTTCTGTCATTAAATAGTATGTTGTTAACACAAGGGTTTCACTGGATTGATCTAGCAGGCAGGGAGAAACATATTTGTTCATTACATAGCATGAGCTGAAATAAGGATTTAAGAAAAAAAAAGTGGACTGCTGAAACTGCCTTCCTTGTGCTGAATTGGTACTGCTATTGTTCCAGTCACCAGACTATTCAGCAAAACAACATTGACTCTGTTCTTCTGTACTGAACACATTTTTGTTTGCTTTTTACTATAGGCACTAAAACTCTTATCATTCCCAATTATCCTTAATCACTCCTGATTGTCAAATGTTGGGCCAGAGTTTTACTTAGAAAACTAGGAAACTTTCATATTTTCACTTGTTTGAAGCATCTCTGAAATGGTTACATGCTGTGCCCAGGGAGGAACATGAGGAGACTGTTCCAAATATTAACGTACCTTAAAAATGCCTTCCCAATGATTTGAAAAAGACACTTTAGTTTTGTCTTGACGATGGCTACAGTAATGAGTTCGATTCATTGAGCTAAATTAATGCCTGTGACAATAACCTGATGAAATTAAGCTGTTTTGCTATGGGATTGGCTTTTCTTCTGAGAAATGTCTTCTAACGAGATGAGATGAGATTAAATGAGAGGCTGATTTGAAGAAACAGTGCCCCTGACATAACTGACTGTTAGACTTTTTCATGGATCCCAATTTAGGCACATAAAAAACAAAGGACAAAAGCCTGTTCTGCCATCTTTGGCATTGGTTTCATAGGAACGTGCTGATAGCCAAAGCAATGTATCTTTCACATCAGACTTTTCATTTAGTTTATACACATTTACACAAGTTTTACATGCTTTTAACATCTGTATAAAAATATCTTTAACACAAATTTATATATAAATTAAGTTAATCAGTTAGCAATCTGAAGCTAGAAAATGAAAGTTTTCTGGTTTATTCTTTGAAGATTGAGGTAAATTTATCACTTCTTTACCTTTCTTCTTACATTCCTTCCTCTTACCCTATCAAACAATATTCAGAGAATGGCAGTGCTCGATAGACACAGCTTATGCAAATATTGAAGTTATCACGAACATTCAATAACATACACATTTTAAAGGAATTATGGCTGGGTGGTCTTGCACTGGAAAATATTGCCAGCACTGCTGTATTGTTAACAGACATGGTTGTTCACTGTTCCAGAAAAAGCCCTTGTGACTTCAGTTGATGTTACTTCCCATATTACTGGTGCAAATCTTTCTAAATAAAATGCTCTTTTGCCAGATATAGTCATTAGCTCTAGAGTTTTAACTGTTACAGGTTTGTTCATGCAAATATATCAACAAAACAGTAGTGATGTGGGTTTGTTACAGCAAAGAACTGACAATGCTTTAGGACCTTGATCCTCAGATGTCAACAGGTTGCATTCATTAAAACTCACATCAAACTTACCAACAGTTTGTTTGAATGCTGCTCTTAGTAGGCTCCTAAGTCCCTGCTGTTTATTTCCATTCCCACTCTTACTGAGGTGTTATCCAGTTGCAGCTGGAAGGTGGGACTGCAGCACGAGGAACAGGCCCACAGCAGCTTTGTGTTAGCTTCCCTGAGTAGCAGCAGAGCATCTGTGCAAATCATACTCTGGATACTGAATTAGACAGTTAACAACGCTCGAGCTTGTATTGCAGAGGCCTCATTACGTTATTACCCAAGTTAGGATTTAAGATAACATTGACAAGATTTTCCTTTCTACAGAGGAGTTACATCCTTAGACTGCACTTTCTTCAACATTTGTGCAGTGCCCAGTCCAGTGCAAATCTTTATCCATGACCAGGCTGCTCCTGAAATCCAAATAAAGACAGTTTTTTCTTTTTACTAGGTAATGGATGGCATCAGCTACTTATACAAAAGCAATGGAGCTTAGAGATGATAACTTATTCTTCCCTGCCCTGTGCTGCCCTTCCCTCCTATCCATTGCCTTCACTTCCCTTATTTTTCTTCCCCTTTGCAGCTTGCTGAAACACTGAAGTTTAGGGTGCAGTTTGGACTCCTTGATAATGAAATCAATACCATATCTGCCAGTCCCTGCTAGATTTTTAGGAGTACTGCATTGTTTTCACTGTCTTGCAGGGCTCAGACTTCAGTTGAGTCACCAGTGGCACACAAGGGAGTAACAGCTCTGTTGCAGGAACAAAACAACCTCTGTATTATGCCTGTAGGAAATTCAATTCGTGTCTGTCTGGTTGCTTCCCTTTCTTCGTGGGGACACTTCTGAGGCACTATAATTGGCTTAGCTTGAGAGATAAGTGACAACTGTGGATGGGAGGAGGAGAAACAGGAGCAGGAAACCTCTCTACTTTTTATCTGTCTATTGAGAGGTCAGAGTCAGCCAAGAAGCACTTAAAAGAGATCTTCTGCTCTTATCCAGAATGAACAAGGACACATGGAAAGATGTAGTCATAAGAAAAAGTGCCAGCTACAAAGCTCCACATGCCTACGGCTTTTTGTAATCTTCCCTGGCCAGAGGCTTATTGACATAGGGCTCTATCACTGCTCTGGGACACAACAAAAAATAACAAATTTAAACCTTTGATTTTTCTATCAGCCACATGCACAGGTTCATAGTCACAAACATTCGCCTCTTCTGGGGTATTTTCCCACATTAATTCAGTGCAGTTCTGCTGATTTCAATGATCTCAAAAGCATCCATGGCTGTTTACTACAAGCTGTCCAGCACCACAAACTAGCTTACACGCACTGGGCAAATTTGATCTGATATGACTTTCACTGTTTTTCTTAAGAGAAGTGCCTCTGTGAGTGATGGGGACACTTCAGGGTCTAATTACATGCAGGTTGATTCAAACAGTACTGAGGCATAAGAAAATTGCTGGGGCCCTGAGAACCTCTCTGTTTCCTGGTTGTGTACAACAGACACTGCAGCAAATTGTTTCTATTGGCATAGTCAGATGAATGAATCATAAAGCAGACAAACAGCAATTCATCCCTCCATGCAGCTTCTCCCTCTAAAGGCATTGTAGTTAGCTCAGTAATGGGATTTTCAATAAAATTACAGTTGCAGTCAGGTCACTCTGCTCTTAATCCCTCGCTAAACAGAGTGGATCGTGTACTCTCACAGGTTTATTCAATAAAATAACACAGGTTTGTACCTCTACAGAATTTAATCCGAGGTGCAAACAGTTCCCCATACAAGCTTATCAGCAATGTCAGACCCAAGGTAAACTTGTAAATGAATATTCAATTAATTTTCATACATTAGATCAGTACAAATGCTGTTGAACAAGGCACAAGCTTCAAGCTGTTCATCAACAAGTCAGAATACCTACCAATCTGCTCAGTTTTTGTAGGACTTGAGTAGCTTTAACAAAAAAGTTTCCAGCCAGATGCCAAAGCTTCTTTTTGTTCCTTCTTGCCCTCAGTTTATGTTGGTATATGTTTCATACATAGACATATTGTAAAAAAAATTCTTGTTGTTGAGTTTTATTGCTTGTTGTTGTAACTATAAAGTACTAAATTTTGCAAAGTCTACTCCTCTTTCCATCACAGGTATTTTCAGAAAAAAATAGCAGATTTTGGAGACATTTTCTGTGTTCAAAACTATGTAGCAAAAATTCCAAGGTAGTAATTTCTGTAGTAGTACTTGGCAGCATATCTCCAAAGCATGCAAAGGTTAGGTGGTTGGTATTTGAGCTTGAGATCATTGTCAAATATACAGTTTTGACACCACTCAAGGGAGCCATTGTCAAAGACATGTTCTGAGTCATATGTACAATGCTGAACTGTCCAGTTTACCTACTTGGCATTCTTCATTTGTAAATGTTTAGAGATTAAGAAAAGACAGACTCCAGCACATATATATTACTTTCTAAAAAAAAATTCTTAGGCTTTCCGTCATCTCGTCCTACAAGCTCTGGAAATCACTATAGTTCTCCTTTTCTCACTACTATTGTAGATGATGATTCTAAAGATTGAAAAAAATATGCAAGATTTGTGATAAAACATACAGGAGGACATAAAGAAGTTTCCAGTGTCAGTAGATGATGTCCCCATGGAGTTTATTTTACACCACAAAAAGACTGCTGCATGAGATTGGTGAAAATGTTGGGTACCCTTAGCTAGGCGCAAGTAGTCTTGTATGTTACACATCAAACTGAGTCATACTTCAAGTCGTTGGCCTGAATCAACCTTAATAACAGGTTTTTACCTATCTGTTAACTTTCTTGTCTAGTGGAGAATTTGTGTCCATGTCTACACTTCGAAACATCTTACCTTCAGTTTAGCTCTGATTTACTATCTCTAAACTTGGGTCTGATTGGAGTCCTTTTTTTTTTCTTCATGATGTTTGCTTACACTGCTTTTCTCTACAGTTTTGCGGGGGTTTTGTTGTTTTGTTTGGGGTTGGGGTTTGGTGCTTTTTTTTTTTTTTTGACTTGCTTGCCTTTACCATCACTTTTTAAAAATAATTATGCCTCTGTCTGGCTTTTTTCTGGTCACCAGCTCCTGCTATGCAATAGCTGAGAGAAAGCATTCCCTAGAGATCATATGTCTTCAATGAAAATGCCCCTGTGCTGCTGACAGACTTCAAATGTGATTTTCTGCAATATTCATTTAAGGTTCTGTCTTTATGGGTGTACCTGGTAGTTCAATTAGTTGTCCATTTTTAGAAAGCCATGCACAAAATGCTGGGTTAATGTTCAAAACTAATATGCTGAAAAGTCTTAATACTTACAATGTTTATGTTTTGTTATGGTTACAGAACAAATGGCACTTTGCAAACTTTTTTTTTTTTTTTTTGCAATAGTCACTGTCAGTTGTCATCTGCAGATGACTGGCTTTGCTATCAGCTCCTCATTCAACCTCAGTCACTTCAGCTGGCTGCTGATTTCCCTATTATCTTTCAGGAATTCTTTTACAGATGTGCCAATGTCCCATTATCCAGTTACCTACCAAAACCTAAAGAGGATAAGTCTGGCTTCTGATGAAGATAGTTGGTATGAAGTAATGAAGAGGCATGGATGCTTCCTTTTCATCCATGACAATATGTGCCTCACTGTAACTGAATAGATTGCAGTGTATCTGAACTACACTGTGTCTGAAAGTTCGACTACAAACATGTACAAAGTACTTTCAGTCCTATCTTTAACACCCATGAAAAAGTTACCAACTGCAAAAGTTGTCTGTGCTTACAAGCCCTTCTTGCATGGAAATCTGTTATATTAGCTCTTGTATGAAGATGAAAGTAGTGAGTACTCAATAGTTATCCAATCTATTCCTCCTCAGTTGGACCAAGGCTGTCTCCATGCAGCTTCTTTCTAGGAAGAAGAAAACAAATCTCAGTTCAATTGTCTTGCTTTTTGAAAGCCATTCCACATTGACATCTGCATCTTTCTATTACTATTAAAATTATTGATGAACAACTATATTCACTTTGGAAAAATGATCAAACATGCTTTTCCCTCTGGATGCCCATTTAAGTTTCAGATCAGCATCTGCATAATCCAAATAGGGAGCTGAGTAGAAACAAACAAAAAAAAAAACCTGCAATTGGAAAGGATTTAGTTTAAAACAGTAGAAAATAACAAGGAAAGGTCCAGAACAGTAAATAAGCTTCAATAAGAGAATGCAAACAGCAGAACTGACAGAAGAACGTCAGAGAAACTGTGGGCATCCACAGGCACAGCTGTTAAACTGGCAGCAGTCTGATGTGGCTTATGGGGAAAGAGATGGCCCATGTCTTTCTGGCATAGTTCACGCCTTTGTAAGTGTGTAAGCACCTCAAAATATACTGACAAGCTTCAGAAAAGGCAGATCAGTGGAAAACTACTAAAAACTACCAGAAGCTGCAGCTCACTGTAATGAATTAGCATAATAAATGGAAGCAAAAGACTTTTCAGGCTTTGCTTTCCAAGGCAATCAGAAAAAGATGGATAGTTCTCAGCCTTTTTAGGGGAAGCCTAAGTCTGTGATGCATGGGGTGCCACAGCCATGCCTGCTTCATAACCACAGCAAAATGTTGTGCAGCCATTTTATTAACACTTGTTCATGTTACTCTGAGTTTTTAGTGAGCAGAAGATTTGGAGCAGAACCAAAGCTTCAGCTATTTTCTAGGTATGTTGCATCAAGGCATGCAGTACTTTTCTTGCAGATCCGTGAAGAGGGTGCAAGGTAGTTGTGCCATAGCTCCTTCTGAACCATGAGGGGAAATGAAAAAGGGGTGAAAGTCCTCATGCCTTGTGACCTCAAGTAAGCTGGAGAGTGGCAAAGCACAGCTGGTTTTCTGTGCAGATTCCATGAGCAAAGTCTGCTGGTTTCTGAATTGCCTAGCCATCAGTTCATAGAAGCCTCCAAATAAGTGTTCTGCTGATGACAGCTTCTTTCCAGAAAAGAGTTTCATGTGCAACTTTATGAAACCTTAAATGCAAATTTCATGAATGGCAGCTTGTCCCAAAGCAGTAAAATGAATCCAAGAAGGGGACCTGATCTTAATTTTCCTTCTGATAGTAGCCTGCACAGCCTGAAATTCAAAGATTACAATATCTGCTTTGTTACTCTATGAGCTTGCTGTAAAATATGCTGTAATCTTTGCCAAGGGTATGTTGTGCATTCCCTGGAGGTTTTTCAGCGCTGAGGAACACTTCAGACTGCTTAACAGTTTGTTCAGGCTTTGCCTTATAAGGCCTTTAACTCCAGCACAAGCGTATGACAACCCCTCCAAGTGTCAGCCTGTTGGGAACAGATCACAGCAACAGTGTTCTCTGCTCAGGCAGCCACGTTTGTCCTGTCTGCCTTGACCTGCTGCCCTTCTAGCCGCTGTCCTGACAGCTACTATAAAAATGTGGCCTTAAGGTAAAGTGTGGGGAGGGCACAAGTTTAACTCTTCCCATGTATATCCTTGCTGCAGAGGTTGAATTACTTTGAATGCACTGAGGTATTTTTATGCTTTGGCTTTGATTAAAGCCGTGATGCTCTCAGAAGATTGCTGAACTATCACTGACACACATTCCTCAGTGGTAGGGCATGGCGTCTGCTGCTTTCAGGAAACATCTGATCTGACAGTAAAGCTGTTGCTCTCAGTTCATTCCCACTCTGTGAGGATAGGTAGCCACATTAGTAGCAGCAACTCTACACCAGGCCAGCAGAAACATTTTCTCTTTTTCTTTTCTGTGTTATTTTAGCAAGCTCTGAAACATCGACAGATGAGACTGAAGTACTGAAGTGGGGAATGCAAACCTCTGAAAGCAGAATATGCTCTGCTTTGACTTAAAATATCCTCTCTGAAAGCTAGCTGAATTATAAGCCATGGGAAATAGCCATTTGTGGAAATCCAGGAGGAATCTCATCATCTCCTGCTGTTCCCTGCAGCAGTCCCATCGAGGCTCATCCAGGCTACATGTCGTCAGAGACCACTCTGGGTTTTGCAAGTGTTTGGAGCTTTGAGAGGAAGGAGCCCTATGTGGGGGTGACGCAAGAGACCAAAAGAAACAGGAACAGACCTCAGATCTCTGCACCCCAGTCCTGTGTCAGAGGGCTATGTCATCTCCTGGGGGCAAAACCCCACTCCTTCAGCCCTCCTCAAACCTAAGAAAGCCTTCCATGGGTTCAAAATATAAATGGTAGCAACTACAAATGGTAGCAGCTTGTACCACACAGACTCAGCAATTGAGTAAATCCAATTTATATGGGGACAAAATGCAAAAGAGGTCCCATAAGCAGAGGCTTGCGTGACTTCAGTGCAATTACCACTTATAGGACATATGTTCAAAGGCTCTGAATAGAAACCATGTCTTATAACCCGCTCTGGGGGTGAAATGTGCTATGAGATATTGTACCATATGTCATCAGCATTGTCATAGCCAGTATTTGTCATCACACTAGTGATTTATCCAGAGCTAAAAGATCATAACTTAATTAAGCATTAAAACTGCAGTGAAGACAGTGCCTGTTGACCTTAGTTTGCACAGAGTTATGCACACAATAGGATGAGCTTTTCAGCAAAACACAAAAATACTGCCTAGGTTGCACATGGAGCACCCTATACAGGTGGGCACATCCATATAAAATTTTAAGCTGAATCTGCTATCTCCAAAACAAACTAAATCACCTTTAAAAGCCTTTCAAACCAATCTTCATTCACTTTCCACTCTGAAGTAGGCACTGCCAAAAGGTTTTCCCATTTCCCTCATTGCAGCAATACTGCATTCAACTCTTTGGCTTTGTAGCTGCTGAACTTGTAGGTCACTCAAGGCAAACAAAAGCCAAGATAATGCTTATTGTTGAACATTTTAGACAAAAATAACAGACTAAAATACTTGCTCTGGTTCCCCTGAAGCATCATTTTAAGTCAACAATGCACATCAGATATCCAATATAAAGGCAACTCCTGTTTTTCCTGACATTTTTACATTAACTCATTCTCCTCAATTCATTCTTTGTTTCTCTTCAAAGTATCAAGAATGTTCCTTTTGTTTTGCATCTTTCCTTCTCTCTGCCTCACTCCAGAAGATTATGAGCTACAATTTGTTTCTGCAACAGTGGGTTTTCTGTGGTGTTTAGGAAAACTGTGCTCATACCGATTACAGGACTGATTCCCATTATAAAATTTCACAGCTGGTACACTTTCATCATGGGATGAGATAGGTAGCCTAGAGTATTAAATCAAAACAGGTGCAGTGAAATGGGGGGGGAAAGTCTATTAAAAAGAAGCATTTTTTTAATTAATTTGTGGAATTCCTTGCCACAATATACTACTGATAAGTTAGAACAAACTACAAATTAGTAGAGGGCTGGAAACTTAGGTTGAGAGCAAGGGCAACTTGGTTCAATAACAGGATATTTTGAAAGGGAACTCAAACCCAGGGCTGTTCTTCCAGATCTAGTTGTGAACTTCCAGTTAAAGCAGTATTATTTTTAAGGCACTTTTGAAAATGTATTTCAAACCATTTTTTAACAAAAAAATAAAACTATATCATTTTCACATCATTGCCACATTTACTCTGTAAAAAAAATGAAAAACACTATAAAATATTTTTCTCAGAAAATCTATTTAGGGGAAAAATCAAACATTTTTAGAAATTCACCAAATAAAATGGGAGTGTTTTTAATTTTTTCTGTCTTATCAAAATTAATCTATACTTTCTGTATAAGATAGATTTTATAGAAAATAATGATAATAAACTCTCATTATTTTGCCACTGGTGACATTTCTTAAACACTAAATATTAGCTTAATTTCTTGTTGGTGTCATTATTGCAGTGCTAGATGTAATGTAATTAATCGACATCCTTCCTCAGCAGCCACACATCAAAGAAGAAGGCGGCAGTGGGCAAAGAAAATCTTTCATGAAAGAAGAAATGATTTGCAAGATGTCAAGGCTTATTAGTAACCACATCTACAGAATACCCTTATTGATCTTCCCTACTAAATAAAATAAACTAACGTTGTGTAGGTTAGAGTTTGTTTTACTGATTTTGAGACATACAAGTTTGTCATTTGAGTACTAGGGACATGACATCTTCATTTGCACATTTTATGTGAAATAAGCTGCAAATGTTATTACAATTCTACATCTTTGCATGTATGTAATACGGAGAGGAATGATGCAGAAATTCCTAGGTAGATCTGAAAAGCAAAAACTCAAAATAGAGCTTTAAAAGTCCATTCTGGCATGCGGTGTTGCCAGTTTTCTGCCATCTTTAAGTGGGACTCTCACTTCGACATGGAGATACGTGCATTCAGTATAGTTTAATTGGTGCTTAGCAATTAGTAATTTGGCAACCAGAAGATCTGTTGAAGATGTTGTTTAAATAAGATATGTCCAAGACTCCTGTCACCTCATTGCCATCACACACCAGATACAATATTGGCATCTGATGTAGACATATGTGCCTACATTTACACAGGCTAGAAGTATCCTGAAACAGCTATAAAACCACACTATGTGATTGCTTGGGTACTAAAATCAACAAACACTTTGTCTGCTGCCAAATCTCAACTGGAAGCATTTTATCAGCCTTTAAAAAGTATATTTTTCCATGATAGGGACAGTCTAACATGTGGAGAAAATTAAGTTGCCCAAATAGATCTGATGCAGACAGATAGCTCAGCATTCTCCATGCCTTTGGTTGCTGCCCAAAATGCAAGTGTTATATTGCCCATAACATCATTAGAAACCAAAGGAAAACATGGAAAAAGGGAGATGATCACATTGGGTAACATCATGAAGAACAGACATCTTTTTTTCATTAGCTGTGCTCTTTCTCTCTTTATAATTTTACAAGAAAAGCAATGCTCCTCTACCATCCTTAAGAAGGAGTCACAGACTGGCATATTGTGAAGAGTGGACAGCGGTAGAAGTAGGCCTCAACTGGCGGAATTTCTTCACCTTCACTAGATTGATCCTGAACTCCTAGGAGAAACTGACAAGGTTCTAGTTCTGCAGAAAAATGATTCAAGAAAAAAGGCACTTATTTTATTAAATTAACAACCTGAGATGTATCTTTATTCTCCATTTTTGCAGAGTCTTGCCACTTCATTACTATCATTGTAATTTATGATGAACTGGTGCCTGGAGCACAGAACTGCATTACTACCACGTAACTGTCATGCCACTTGCCTGTTGTAACCCAGTCCTGGCCCCACAGGGAGTCTCTTTCTTTTCATTCCTGGCAAACCTAATTACAGGTGAATATTGTTTAAAATCTCTCTCAAGAGGTCTGAATCTACCATGAGATTGAGGATATCTGCAGCCTTGCTCCATGTTTTATTATTCTCCAGTACAAGAGATGTCAACATGACTAAGTTGGAGAAAGATGAAAAGTCTGCTTAAGTACTAAAAATATGACCTAACTGTAAGTTTTCAGGGTTAAAAGCACTCAGCCTCTCCTCAGATATCTTTATTTAAAAGGTTGGGTGACTGTTTAGTGTTGAAACAATTACACATTGTACTCTCTTCCAGGTTACAAAATTGGAATATATGCAGAAGCTTAAAATGTAGACATGTTGACAGGGATTTTCAAAGCAGTCTAGCAGATCAAGAATCATTTTCCACTAAAATTAGTGGAAGACAATGTCAATCATCTAGATTGCTTTGTTAATCAGCATTAAATTTCATCCTAGGAACTGCTGACTACTAGGTTTAATGAATACTCTCTTCTCTATCAGACAAGGCATTTGTACATTAAAGATTCAAAATGTAAAGAGGATTTCTTAATTAGCTGCAAGCCAGAGATACTAGTTTAATGGTAATCTTATCTTGAGGGAGGCTTGTATGTGGTATGCAACATAACATAAAACAGCTCTCTTATTTTTACCATTAGAGTGACATGAATAGGAAGCAGTGGAACATGCATTTTTCTCTGAAAGCCTTATTATGATTTTTCTCATCATCTACTGCTGTTGTTCATAGTTCTAATCTCTAAAAAGCATCAGAGGGAATATTACATATTTGCAGTGGCCCTAACCAGTAGGAACACCTTTCCCGTGAAAGGAACATGGTGTGTTTGTGTGTCTCTGACCTCAGCACTGGAAGTGGGACCACAGAGATGGAACAACAGCCTTAATGATCCTTGGCAGTAATCACTTGCATACAAAGAACACAGTGACTTTGCATAATACGTACTGCATGTTACACTGGTTCAAGGCAAACTCCTGGCACCTTGTGTCTGCCTCAGGCTGTGAAAAGCTTAATGAACTCCCTAGCTAACAATGAAAGTTGGATGTACCAATTTGGGCATAGTGTATACTGGTCCGAAATTCATATTATATTTCCATCACGGTAGTCTCTGCTCCTTCTATGTAACTCTGCCACAATCTGAAACAGGTTGGCCAAAAGGCCAGGAGATGCTTTCTGTGCAAAAGTTTTCCAGTGTTTTCAGGTCAGATGACCAAAAATGGGCTACCGCTTAAAAATATGTCATCATATGGTCCTGTTTTTGGAGCTGGCAGCACTAGTTAGCAAGCTCAAGGTCTACATGACAGATGTCTAAAGAATTTTGGAAAGATGGGCTATGATATATAGACCTGATTCTGATCTGACACACTCCTCATTCGGAGTACTGTGAGGTCCCTTATTTTAATAGATGGATTTAACTTCTCTTCATCAAAGAGATAAAATCAAAATTCTAGCTGTTGCATTCATACAGTGTGCTAGTTTGAGGTAAATTAATCTGAAATGCCCATTATTAAGTTATGGCCTTGATACAGACAAGCTGAAGATACCTCTCTGGGCAGCCCCTCTGTGGAGGAAGAGGGACTACTGTTGTAAATATCCTAGTTAATTAACCTTAGCTGAAAGCTTGTCATTAACAAAAGCTGCCCTTTGTAGACTGGAGTGGATTCCCTATCACTTTTTTTGGCATTGTAAATCCAATGCCAATCCCCTAGTCCTTCTTTGAGGTGCCTGTTAAGACAGGAGACCAAACTGAGAATGGGCTAGAGGATTTGGAGACAAAAGGAGTATTTAAAATGGAGGTACTTATTTTTTGTCCTATATTGTGGGATGGGAGCAAATGTCACACAGAGATCAGAGCAGCAATAAAGCCCAATGTTCATATTCTGGCCCCAGTTACCTTCTCAGGCAGTATCATAGAATGGTAGGGTTGGAAGCAGTAGTTCATTTTCACCTCTTGTATAGCTTTTGCCAGTCAGACTGCTGATAACTTCTTTCTTACCTTTGCTATCTTGCTTCTGAAGAAAAATGCAGTGTGCTAACACAAACCTCAGCAGTAAATATTTTGCCATTTTTAAGGGAATATAATTTCAACTATGCACTATATGTGGAGGACGATCAGCAGGCACAAGAACAGAAATAAATGCTGCTAAAAGCAGCTTTACTGCCGCAGTCTGGGTTGTTTGAACAGCAAGGAAAGGCACATATCAGAATCTACAGGAACCAAGCCCTGGTTTTTAAACACAAGGTTAAAAAAATGTACATTTTTTCATCTTTCTCTTGGCAGATTTGAATAGCCAAGATAGCTGTAAGGGGCAAAAAGGGCAAGAGTCTCTATCAGAACTGAAGTTGTCAGGATCCATGAAACTCAATGTCACAAAATGTTTCTAACAGAGTGAATAATACAAGTCTTGGTACACATGTGAATCTCAGCTCATTAACAGCTAAAGAGAGATGTGCAGCTAAGGGATGGTGACCTATTTCAGTGGTGACATTATGCTGATAGAGTAGAAATTCAAATAAAACTCCCTTTCAAGTGAAGAGTTGTCCTAATCACTGACATATCTCTGCATTGTTGTTCTGGGAATATTACCTCCTCTGGTTACCCTGCTCTGCTCCAGCTGGGTGCAAAGTGTCAAGGGAGGAACTGAGAAGGTGGAAGGTAAGGAATGAACAGGATTTTCTTTTTGTGTAATTTCAGAGACAGCAAAGGAAAATAGGAAAGGTTGCCTTAAAGTTACCCTCTGTAGGTCATTCAATACTCTTCTGCTCCCCAGGAGTCAGGATAAGTTCCTGCAGTAAGGCATTAGCTGGGTAAGTGGGCTGTGATGCTCAGAGCTGGCACTGAAATCCCAACAGGAGCTAGGCTGCTTCCTCCAACTGGGAAGCTTCAAATAGCCCTAGCTACCAGGAGAAGAAATAAGGAAAACAGGTGAACTGCATATATAATTTCTTCTTGTTCTTCCTGCATTAAGGAATGCCACTGCAAACAGAATCTTCTGGTTTACTGATCTGCAGGCTTTGACAGAGGGTGCTCTACGGCTGGTTTCATTAACTATTGCCAAGGACTGAAGGTGTTGAATAAATCTCTGGATATGATGCTGTTTATGCATTCCAGAAGGATGGGCAGGACAAGAGATTTCAGGAAAGCCATTGCTTCTTGATCTTGGTAACACTAGAATCACTTAAAAGGAATTGATTGTAGACAACAGACATCATTTGCCCAGGAGAACTCTGCTCTGCAGAGGCTTTTGAGGGCCCCTTCCACCCACAGTATTTGGTGGTCCCTTAAGTCAGAGGACTTGACAGTAGAAGCTCCCCGTGGCTGCAGAATGAAACCAAGTAAACATGGAAAAAACCTTCAAGACTGCACTTATTAATAAATTATGGGTTACCTATTCAAAAGCCTGCTGTCTTGTGAAGGTTTAAAACAAAGCCCAGTGCTCTAGCTTTTTATTTCTCAAACAATACCATCTCCTGCTGTGTGTGCTTCAGCTCCGTGTCTTGATAGCAAATGGCAAAACTGAAACAACAGAAAAAGGGGAGAGGAAACAACTTCAGTTAAACTGAGTTGGATAGAAAGAGTTTTTTCGATCAAGAAATAATGATCTTGTTCATGTACAGACCTGGACTCAGAGGCACAGGCTGCACTCTGCTACTGTTCACCTGCATATTGCTTAGGGTTTCCCTGACTGCATTTCCCAAGTGTGAAATGCTGTGAGAGATGGAGATTTTCCAGCCTGTCTTGTCACTCAGGCGGCTTTTTCCACCAGCCCACACTGCCTGTGAGCTGTACCCATGAAAACCCACGTGAGTGGCAGTGACAGTTGAAGGAGGTGTACCAGTGCTAGCATCTGCCATCTCACAGCTGAGTGGCAAGGACATCTTTTTTAGCATTCAGCCACTTCTCAGATGCACCGCTGCAAGGCAGGAATAGCAACAGCCTGGGCACCACCACCACCAGCCACCCAGAATGAGTGTGCAAGGGCTTAGACAGACAGCCCCCATCATGTAGCCACTTCTTACCAGGTTAACATGTCTGTGTGGGATGAGGACAGTTTTTCAAGGGTGATAGCTTGCTGAGATGGAGGTCCCTGAGGTGCAGCTCACAATGGGGAGCTTCCAATTGGCCTGAGTACAACCCCTGGTGCTGTAGCCTCTGTGTATCCTCAGCAAGCGGCCTGAGTAAAGGAGAGAGAAGGACAGCATGGGGCTTGTCTGTCAAGGCTTAGAGCCCCAAGTAAAACTGCAGGTGGTGTAGCCTTTCCTGGAAATGCAGGTTCATGTCACTGCCAAAAATTTCAGAGGTTGTGCTGTGCAAGACTTCATGTTTGAAGGAATTCAAAAAGTGAGCATGGACAATGGACTCAGGAATCCAAAAGTTTAGGTGAACTTCTAATTCCTGGCCTAGTTTACTGTAGCCTCTGAGGCCAGAGTCTGGTAAGGAAGACTAAAAAAAAACGATTAATCAAACCTCAGAATTTCAACTTAGATGAAAACAATATCATTCATATATGCCCTAGGGCAGAATGCTTGACAATATTGAGGATGCCAGTGCAGTGTTAGTGCAGCCACAATGCAACATGCTGGCATGTGGTAATTTTAAAAGCCAGAAGTATCTCCTCTTAAACAATCTGAAATGTAAATGTGAAACCTGTCGTCCCTTCTTGCTCTGTTTTCTTGACAGCCACTGCCAGGATTCAACCACTAACTTGTCATCATAAAAATATGTCAACACATTTCAATGGCTGAGGCGTTAACCCTGACCTTCATGTGTACGTGTGTGCCTTTCTTGTACACACTTCAAGCAAAAGTCTGGTTTCTTACCTTGATTCAGTCTTACCAATAGCCAGGAGGATAAGAAGCCAAAGGTTTTGCCATGGGGACAAGATGCCTGGCATCATCCAGAAGAGTTCCAATTGTATGTGGGGCAATGGCAAACAAAATCTCCCATTTTGTCAAAAATAATGTCAAAAAACAAACATAGGTGATTTAATCCAGAACCTTTCCTCATCCAGCTCAGCTTCATGGCTGAGCTTCACCTGGGATGAAAGAATCCCACTTTGCTGCGTAACAGGCTTCAAGCTATTCAGAAGAAAGATATTGCAGTGAAACGGGGTGATTATTACTGTATGAAAACTGCATGAGGATAAGAGTCTGATTTCCACTACATAGCTAAGCCATCTCATGAAAAGTTTGAGCTACACATATCTCAGAGTGCTTTCAGGATCCTCTCCAGCACTGAGCAGGGACTGCAGATTGTTTCCTACACTCTTTTCCAAAGAAATGAAAATAAAAATTTGTTTTGCATGGAAATGGAATGCAATTCACACATTATTAAGATATAACAGCTTTTGCTCTTTTAAAAATTGTGATGAAAAGAACCGCCTTTTAACTGACATTTAAATAATATTACAGTAATTTTTCCTTTCTTCTTTACTTTCAGCTAGTGAATAAAGTATATTAAAATACTTCCTTCCTTCTGCTTGCCTACGCTTTTAGAATCTTCCTACTCCTATCTCTCGTTCCATCCTCTCTCATTTTCTCAGTAGCTTCAAAATTCAGAAATATTACCATGTCTTAAAAGTAAAATAAAACACTACCTCTAACAAAAAGCCTTAACGTTTTTTTAAACCTTAGAAGGTTTAAAAAGGCTTTAAACATTTCTTATTTTTTTTTATTAAAGTTCTTTACCAACACAGGAAAATACTCTGGAAACTAACACCTTAATCAACATGGACCAAAAATTATATGTGTAAGAGAAGACTATGTGGGGCTTTTTAAAATCTGCCTTCACTAACCAAATGTCCCCTGAAGACTCTGTCATCATCTAGTTAGTCACCTTAGAGAAGTCACTTCACCTGCATGAAAAATTCCTGCTTCATTGTATAACAGGCTTCAAGCTACTCAAAAGAAATATATTGTAGTGAAACTAGAGGCGACTATTACTGTATGAAAACTGCATTAATTCCAGCCTTTGTTCTGCACTGCAAATCAACAGTAACAAACTGCTCTGCTGCTGATGCATCCTTTATCATTCTTGTGCAATCAGAAACAGCTGATAGGGTAGGCTGTTACAGCAGAGCTGATCCACATTTCCCTGGCAAACTAAACTGAAGAGGGGTGCACAGCCCTGCAGGGTGTTTCACTGGGGCCAGGAATGCGCCAGCACTCACTGAGAAAGAAGATAAACATGGGGCAAAAGCAACATCCAGCTCAGCTACAGTTACTGTGCTTCATGAACTGACGTGAGGTTTGTATCCGGAGTGGAATGTGCATGTGCACTTTCCTATACAGCTACTTTAAATGTACTTAAATATATGTTTAAATGCTTTAGTGAGTGGACACCATGTGGCAGGAAAGAGGGGGTGGCCTAATGTGGTGCATTTCACACTCTTGTTTTGGCAGCATCTAATGTGACTATAGGTCATGGAGGGAGCAGGCTGTCAGTCCCAGCTCCAATAATTAGTGCTGGGATATACCCTTGTCATTGCTGGATATAGCTTGTAGCAGAATTCCTCTCCTGGACAAGACTGAACAGCAAATGTGAGAAACGTTGGAAAGACATTGAAGAGATTTAATCACATAGCTTACAAGTCTTAGTAGGAGTTGCCCATGTATATTCTCAGTGTACATGTCTGGATACTGCGTGATGGGATATTTCAAAACCAGATGTAGTAATACAAGGAGCAATGCATGGACCTTTATGTGGTGACTGAAACACAAAAAAAGTGGCTTTGAAGAAAAACAACAAGCTGAAAGGGATCAATATAAGCTACAAGACAGATGCCATCCATCAAATTACTTAAAGCTGGAAGATTGAAAGATAATATCAGTTTAAGCTGGAATTAGTGCATTTCTCCTAGCTGTGTGCACCCCACAACACCCACTTACAGATGCTGCCTTACTTGGGATCATGCAATAACACTTTGTCTTTTGGCCATAGAAACTACTGGAATTATATAACATTCTGTGAGTATCCCATATAACAAAATACCTCTTTCAGCAATGCAAAGCTAAGAAAGAAGTCATTTTGATGTGCTGTCACAAGACAATGAGGCGGGGTACCAGTAAGGGAAGTGGGACCACAAGGTGGAAACACTTGAGAAAGCAGCTGCTTTGAAAAGCATACTGCACAAGTAGCACATCCCAGAGCTGGAAATTGGATGAAGATGGAGGATGTCTGGGAGAGAACACAGGGATGCCAACAGAGTGGTAAAATGCCATGTTGGATGGCACAGGAAAGGGCAGGCACAGAGGAAGCAGGCTAACCTTCAGACTGCTATCCTCCAACTTGATGGACATTCCCTCTCTTGTCAGTGTGGAGTTACTAAACCAAAATTATATGCTGCAAAATGCATTTCTGCATTCACATTTGCAGAAAATGCCTCCTGCACAGGCAACAGGATAGCAGCGGGATGCCATGGTCAGCCAGCCCCCACCCAGCCCTCCAGCCAGCCAGCAGGGTGGCTGTTCAGGCTCCACAGTCCATACACTGAATAGCCCACTTCCCACCCTTACAGCAGCAACCCATGGGACCAATCTGGGAGAGAACAGGGGGCTTCTTTCTTGTTTGTGGGAAAACAAAGCAGATGGGAGAAAAAAGCAGAAGAAAAAAAGAGGCTGTTGCATGCAAAACCAAAGCAAAGTCGTGCTTGGTAGCAAGGGTGCCCTCACAATACTGGCTTGGGACTCCCCTTCTTTCCCTACCTGCTTTCCTCCCTATTAATAACACACCTGGGGCGTTCAGCCATACCATTTGTACACGCACCTTTGTCACTTCCTAGTGCCTGATGTTAATACAGAGCTTTAAGTTGCATCGCACATCCTCCACCCCATATATGGTCCCCACCCCTGCTTCTAAAGGCTGCTCTGGTGAGTGCCGCGTTCCTACTGCACGCATGAGAGACTTTGCTCTGCCCTCGCAGTCTGTCTCCTCTGCCAGGGCCATCCTTTCCCCCTCAGCCAAACCCACTTAAGCTCCGCGCTGCAGCCAGCGCCTGCCCGCCCGCCGCGGCTGCCGCTCGCCACGCCGTGTGCCGCTGCCCTTCCCTCCCCGCCGCCAGCTCGCTAAGGACACGCCGCGGCACAGCTGCCTGTCTGCTCTGCTGCAGTCATGCAGGTTTGGATTACGATGCGCGCTACTAGTGTCGAGCTCCTGTCGTGACCCAGCGCCCCATAGGAGGAGCAAATGAGCTGAGACGTCAATGCAAAAAATTATAGCCATGCGAGCTATCCCTGCGCTCAGCTGCTCAGAGAGTGCATACATGGCTTGTGTGACAGCAACAGCACACAGAAGCAGCAATGAAATGCAGTTAGCAATACAGCTGGGAGACAGGCAGCAAGGCAGGCACTGGTCCAGTGACTAAAATGATTCTGCCGTGAGCCAGCCTGCAGTGCCTCCAAAAGTGGCTGACTGCTACACAGGAGCTCGGCTTGCTTTGCAATTACTCCCGTTGCCCCTGCGTGACCGTAGTGTGTTCTCGTGTTTTGGTTTTNCCCACCCGCCCCAACTCGTCTCCTTCTCTCTCCTCCCGTGTCCTCCTCTCCAGGATGGCGGAAGCCGAGTTGCACAAGGAAAGGCTCCAAGCCATCGCAGTAAGTCAGTTTCATTTTACTTGCTCTTTTGTCCGTAGCCATGGACTGTGGAGGGAAGGGGGAATTCTGTTACGGTGTCTGGGAAGCACACGGAGAGCCTGGCTTTCGCGAAGTTGTGTATCGAGTTCCCCATTCGGGAAATTAGTGGTTAAAGTCTGCTTTGCAGGATTTGGCGGAGAAAGAGGGCTCTGAGGAAGAGCGTTGAGCTGACACGTGCAGAAAGAAAAATGTGAATGCACAGTGGCACGCTTAAAAGATTGATGATGGAGAAGAAAAGAAGGAATAAGTCGGGAGGAGGGGAGATTGCGGGAAAAAATCAGTACTCTGCTGAAAAGATATTTTCTTACGGTGGGTGCTCTAGATTAGCTGATGAAGAAAGAAGTTAAAATGATCTGCTGCAGGGTGGCTTTTACTGCAGAAAATAATTATGATATTGCTAATTTTTAAGAAAATCAAATATAGGCATTGTGTAATTATTTGAGCTTCTAGTTAAACTGTCACTTCAGTTCCATAGCTGAGCACATGCTTTCAGACAAATTCCCTGCTGAGTTGCATCCTGCCAGGAGGTAAAGTCTAGGCAGGATTTTGCCCTATTTTAGCTAAAACACTTGCTTTCGCACTTAGTACCATTATTTGGAGTGAGCCATGGGTTCGACTAATTCAGACCTCAGTTACATGGGCAGTGACACCTGGTGAGGATTCAGCCTGGGTGTCTAAAAACCACCATCATCTTGGCACACAGAAATTGCCAGCTCATCTTCCAGCACGGCATAGCCACTGTGTCAAAAGGCCTGTGTTTCAGTGGGTACTGCCAGTCTGCCAGCCCCACACAGCCTGTCCTTGTTCAAATGACACCCAGCTCTTCTTCTCTGTGGCTGAGATGTCGATGCAGCTGTGCCCGGTTCCAGGCGGGTGGCATAGTCTGTGCCGGGGACCTCACACCTGGAGGTCTGATGGGAAATGACAGAAGATAGCAGAGCCCACACGGGTTTTACCTTCCCTTCCCTGGTTCCCCCAGTGATCAACAGATGCTCAGTGTTACGGTAGCCAGCAGAGATTACAGATTTCCTTTGTAGTAAGAGGAATGGCTGCTGCTGCTGCTGCTGCTGCTGCTGCTGCTGCCAAGGTTCCAAGGTGTTCTCTTTAAATCAGCTATTCTGCTACTATGTCCATGGAGATTTGAAGCAACCAAATGTAAAACAAACAGTTTGGAGGTTTTTCCTCTACGAAATATTTCCTGGG
>WBNH01010798.1:591802-667318 GCA_013401255.1 Urocolius indicus | reverse complement strand
AAAAAGAGCAAATGGTATTATTTTGTAAGGGGAGGGAGGATACTGTGACTGTTTAATTTTCAGGCAGCAGAAAGTAGATATATGTTTTTAAGTTAGTTCACAGTTTTCTGTCAGCATAGGCATTGCCAAATCTCCAAATAGAAACAAGGGGAATGTTCCTCCAGAGGCAATCCTTGCCCCTGCCTCTCTTTTGGGGCTTCCTTACAGCAGAACCGTACTGCAGAGCTGCTGTGTGAATTGCTGCTGTGCATAGCTCTGGAGAACTTCTGTCCCCACATTAAAAAACAACAAATGTTTGGCATCATTCCTGCTTCTTTTGACTGCTATGTACCAGAGAACCAAGTAGTATCCATTTCCACTACTTGTGATATGCTTAAAACTTTCACCAAAGTGTGTATCAGATGCTCTGCTTTCTGTTACTCTGCATTTCACACCAATGTTGCCATTATGGATATAAAATCATGACCTAGTGTATTGTAGCTTTTTACAGTAAGTTTATGCTGGTATGAGAGAAAGCCTTGACAATGCGGAGTGTCATTTTCTGTATAGATTTCCATTTTAGTTTCTATTTCTGGCAATAAATAAAACTTGGTATAGCCAGGCATGCAGTGAATTAGATGGAAAGAATTTTACTTCAGCATAAAAAATATTCTGCCTTATTTTAGCTTGAGTGTGGGTCCATGAACTTATCTGTTTGCTTACCCACCCTGCAGAGCAACAGATTTTCCAAATAAGCCTGCTTGGTAATTTTTCTCCTGTGCTTGGGCTGCTGCAGATGTTTATCAAAATGCAGAGAATTTTATTTCTAGTGTAAGCTTTGTTCCACCAGGATGAATGACATGACACAAGTTAGGCATTTCTCTTCTATCACTGGTTAGCTGAAATAAGTTCAGTCCTCAAAAGTTGCATGGCCTTTCTCAGAAGAAGAAAAAGATGGCATTTCAATTCAGCTTGGCATTCCCTCTGTTTTAACAAGCTGCAGTGTCTCACTGATGAGCCAAAGCTTACAGAAATACTCTTCAATGAAGCTGTTTGAATGCTAGGCATATAGAAAGAAAACCTGTTACCATTGGGTCGTCTACACACTGTTGCCTATATGTTTGTACTTGCTTCCATAATCACCACAGGAACTGAGCTTGTCAGGAAGACAGGAAGAGTAAATTTTGAGTGCATCACTGAGTATTTAAGGAATCCAGTCATGGAAATATGAATATTTGCACCAGAAGGCTGGCGCCTTTTGAAGAATCTGATTTTGTACTTTGCTACTCTGACTAATCACAGTTTTAATATATGCCTGTCTGGCACAGGGGCGAGTGTCATGAGAAGAGGAAATAAGGGATCAAACTGTTAGGACATTAATCTAAACTTTGGTGAATATGAGTTAGCCAGTTGTGTTGCCAGCACCAAGTACTTAGCCTCTCTGTGCATTCATTTTCCATCTGTAAAATGTGAATAACGGACTTTTGCCTTGTCTTGGATAGCTGCTAGGGATGCTGCAAGCTGAAGAGAGCTTGGATGCTATAGTTTGCAAGGGTAAGAAACACCTAACTAAGACTTCAAAAAATACAGTGACGCTCAAGGGGAAAAAAAGAAAAAAAAACCCAAACAAAACCCCTTAAATATATGTTTGTAATATCATTGTGCATGCTTAAGGTGTGATTTTTAATCTGTTTCTAAAGTTCTTAAAATTCACAAACTGACTATAGTGTACTCAGAGCACTATGACAGACCAGTCTGAGGAATGTAGAGATGTGAGACAACTGCTAAAAAGTGAAATCTAGTTCTCGCTGCTTGGGAGGAAACATATTCTGTGTCAAAGGGAGGTCATATGATTTGCTTTCTGATCCCTCTTTGAGTAGAGGTCACATCACATCTCCTCAGTTGGGCATCATCAGTTGTGGCACCACAAACAGGTATTGGTAAACATTTTTGTCATGCCACAGTACTCTTAACATCTGTGGAGTCTCCTTCTCTGGAGGTTTTCACAACCCATCTGGACACACTCCTGTGCAGCCTGAACTAGGTGAACCTGCTTTAGCAGGGACTTGGACTATAAGATCTCTAGAGGTCCCTTCCAACCCTTTCCATTCTGTGATTCTAATATTCCATGATTCTGTTATCTGCTTGAGCCTGGCCCTAACTCAGCACAACACCGATCTGCCACTCTGTGACCAGCAGAGCCCAGCAGTGCCCATGCTGAACACTACAGGAAGATGCCTCACAGGAAGCCAGCAAGAGGTTAAAAGAGGAGGTTGGAAGCTGTCTTCCCTCTAAGCTTGTTCCCATAACATACTTCAGGGTTTGCATCTGCTCTTTTCCTGAAAGGGTGCGGTAGAGAAAATTCTGGGTGAAAAAGGAAGCATTTTTGTGGCTTTAAAAACTAGGCCTGCTGCAAGTTGCTCAGCAGTTTGGAATGCAAATAATCCCAGAGGAAGCAGGCTCAGCAGCCAGGGGACAGGTGAGCTGAATTAGTTTGTCACATTTCATAGAAATAAACTACGTGGCTCCAGGCTTTATGATATGGTCCCTTTCTCTGTGATACAGAGATTGCCACCAGAGAGTGATCTAAAGACAGACAAAACATGGATATTTTCCACTGCTTAGCATGCAGCCATAAAGCTGGGAAGTGGGGGTGTTCACTAGGTATCAGTGCATCAGGGGTACAAATGCACATACGACACATATGATGCAGCCAGTATGTGTTGCCCATAGATCGGGTGAATTAAAGGCAGTCTGAGGGACAGCACTGAGGAGAAAGCATCTACAACAGCAACAACCAGCACAGCAGCTAGAGGAGTTCTGCAGGTTGAGGACACGTCTGGCCTACAGATGCAAGTGGGAAACTACTAAAATGTGCTGATTTCTTAGCAAGTAGAAACAGCAGTAATGATGGTTACCACTTAGCAGCCCTGAGAGCCCTTAACTCAGTGAAGCTCTGAAAAACAGTAAGATTGACCTTGAAGCAGCCATGTGAAAGATACCTCCTGTTGAGGTACCTGTCTTTTTCTCTGGGAGTACGAGTTTGTGAAGCTGAATGTAACATTACTCAAATGCTACCAGCTGTTTGGCTTACTATGGTAGGATAGTGTTGTATCTGTGAGGTCTGCCGTAGATGGATTAAGGAATGGCTAACTGACAGGTGTCAAAAAGTTGCTGTTGGTGAGGGAGATTGCTAAACAGAGCCCTGTTCCTTGAGAGCAAAGGCAGGGGAGAGCTTGTAAGGAGCAGCTTTTCATGTCTTGAAGGTTGTTTTTCCTATATTGGTACCTTCATGTAAATGAAAACTCAAAATCAACGAGTTCCTGTGTGACCTACTCTAGGTGGTCCTTCTCTAGCAGGGAAGTTGGACTGGATGATCTTTAGAGGTCCCTTCCAGCCCTTAACATGCTGTAGTTCTGTGATAATGTACAGGTAACGTAGAGAATGGTGGAATGAATGCCACCACAAAAAAGCAGTCCTGCAGAGCAAATTGGATTATTTGGTAAATGAGGTCCTCCTTTTAACGAAGTTTCTCACACCTGTATACAACTGCTTTTGAGGCCAGTGCACAGTGTGCATCCAAACAGAAGGGAGTACAGGGCCTGCACTGCAGAATAGTGCTCTGCACAGTGCAAGCTGTATGCCTTTCACAAGAACTAGAAGAAGCATGGAAGGTAATTCAACAGTGACAAGGTGGGCATCTTTGCCCTGCAAAGGACATGAGTTCTACGCCAGTTAAACCTATGCCAGGTGAGGATTTGGAGTCCTTCAAAAAGGAAGCAGGTGAATATGTGTTTACATATAGCATTGCACTAATTTCTCACAAAACTTTTGAGAATGGTAATACAAATATCTTTTGGAAAGATAATACCAGTATAGGTTCTCAGTTGCTGGTAACCTAGGCATTCTACATTTCTGTTTGAACACTTGGCAGCTGCAATGAGCATCATGTGATATCCATAAATTTCTGGAAATTTATTGATAGAAAAGCCAATATATCTGGGGGATTTTCACCATTTACCTGTTGTCTGTTACCTCATAAAGTTCAAACTCATGGCTAGTAGATCTCATGTCAAAGGTCCTTTAACACTTCTGCACAAGATTTGTCAGTCCTTCCAGAAAACATTGTTTCTGAGAATGAGAATCTCTGGTGTTTGAAATCACATGGAAAGATGTGACAAATTAATTTCATCAACTAATTAGTATTGCTGTGATGACTTAATACACTAGGTTCCTATGCCTTCATTTAGGAAGTAAGGTTTTGGCTTTAAAGTTAAGGACATGATCAAATCTGTCTGCATTCAGTTGATTTCAGACATAAAGCCTACAGTGAAAGAAAAGAAAAAGGAAAAAAGAAAAGAGGCAACAAGATTTGGAAAGAATAAACAGTCTGAGAGTTTTCCGCTTGCAAAATAGGTGAGAAGAATCTGCAGAAGTCAATAAGGTCATGAGTGTTACAGAGAGAGTGAATAAGAAAATACTACTCATGCCTTTTGACACAAGAGTAAATAGAGGTCTAAGGAGAGTAGTAGTTGTGGACAAAAGATTGTAAGTGATGTTTTATCTCAGATGAGTTGTTAAGCTTTAGAGCCCCTCTCTTCAGGATGTGATGAATGCTCAGAGTGCACCTGGTCCTCAGGAGAACCTGAGCATACTTATGGATGTCAAACCCATGAAGCACCTCCTCATTAGATACAAGTAATTTTTGAATTGCAAATTACTAGAGGCAGACAGAGAAGTTCTACATGTACTTGCCATGCTCCTGAGATGTTATGTTTTAGGCAGTGTGCTAGAATGGAACGTGGGCTGGATAGTCTGACACGATGCAGCCATTCTGTGTATACAGATGCATTCCTGGAGTAACCATGTCTTTAAATGCTTTCACAAGCATTTCACAAGCAGGAGGACCCTAGAGAGAGTCCTTGCAATTCATTGTGAGGTTAATCTGAATATTCCTGCTACATAATTTAATCTGATTGTTCCATTCCCATTTTTCTCTTGTTATCCTATTTGCAATTGTATTTATGGCTCTGATTAATCATGATCGTTCCCTTGCCATCTCATTCCTCAGCAGTCCTAACATCCAAGTACCTGAAAAACAAAATCCTCCTGAACCTATAGCTGTCCTTTTATATTCAGAGCTGAAAGAACTTGAGGGATAGTGAGACACTAACAGATTTCCAGAGTACTCTGTGGTGACGAAGAGCTGGTGGGGTTAGGAAGAGTCTGCATCCTGCTGGAAGTATTTTCAGGAGCAGGTTTAGTAGGTGAAAACTGGGGATTATCACAAACTAAATCAAAATTAGTTCTATATTGTGAGCACATGATGAATCACTGAGATTTCTGTGAACATGAGTGGAAATCAGGCAGGAGAGAGGAAGTGTTATGTTTGCCTTTGCTGTAAAGGATGAAGAGAGGTTTCCCCGCACACTGCAGCTCTGCCCTCGACTGCAGCTATACCATGAGTCAGCTTCAAGGCAGACATTGCACAAAGAAAGCTGTGCAAGTACAGTTGCATCTTGTCTTGACTTCTGAAGCACATAAAACCCTTGGAGATCATGCACAGTGTTAGAAATGTTGTGGCCTTTGCCCATTCTCAGGCAAAAGCTAAAGAAAAATGCCTATAATGTCTGAAAACTTAAATCACTGTCTTGGATTTTATCTATGTTTTTCCTTTAGGAATGTTTACATGACAGCAAAGGAAGCAGAAATATGATGAAAAAATATTGCTGTCAAGGTATTAATGAAAACTAGGAACAAATAGAAACCAGAAACCAACTTGCTCTTGACAAATTTCTAGACAGTCTCCAGACTTACCCAAAATCAACCGTTTAAATTTAGAATTGTTTCCACAGCACATTCCTAGCCCTTAACACATCAACATCTCTTGAGCACAGATAAGGAGCTCAGATACTGGATTTTGGTTTGTGCTTTTCAAATTATATATTGCAAAAGAAGATAAGAATGAGTGGAAAGTTTTTGTGATTTTGTTGTTTTTAAGTCTCTGGTAAAGTGAAATAGTCATGACAGATTTACAGTTTTGGAAACTAAACAGCTCCAGCCTGGAGTGGGACTTTAAAGACAGATGTCAATGCCATGATAGCAGTGAGGTAGATGTTCATGTGAAGTCAGAGGTGAGGCTTTGAGATTAACACACCATGATAAAATGGCCATGATGGATAGCTGGGTAGCTGGGAAGAGGCTGGGGTGGGGCTGAAGGGGGTGCATGGCTGATGTTTCATCTCTCTTTGAGTTTTCTTGCTCTTCCAGGAATCACTCATTTTATCTAACTCTATACCTACTTGATAATGTTTCATTCTTGTACAGAATTAAGTGTATTCTTTCATCACCTGAATCCTTACAAAGTACAGTCACCAACAAGACAATGTATTTGGGAAAATGCAGGGTTGTGCACATGTAGTAAATTATGAGGCCTCACAACAATAATATTTCGTTTCTGACCTCTTCTTGAGTGAGTCCTGAGGAACTTTGCAAAGATTTCAAAGTATTTTTTTGTTGATAGGGAAAATGAAGCTTGGTATGGGGATTTATTTCACCAGCAAAACCAAGAGAGACGTGTATTCAATCACTTGCCTCCTTACTGAGGTAGGATGGTACTGAAATATCACCTTAAACCTCTCCCTGTCTCGAGTGGCACATGAGCACATACCTGGCCTGCATGTCCTGAGGCACTGTTTGGACTGAAGATGGCCTTCAGGAGCAGGACTAGTGAGCACAGGGATGCTACACATGCTTCTGATCCTAATTTCCCTAGCATAAAAAAAGCTTCTTCTGTTGCAAATTCTGATCAGAGAAAGCCACGTACTTCCAAGGGTTAACATCACCCAATAAGTCCCGTGGCAGTGAAACAGGTACGGCCTTTAGGCAATTGCACATCAAGACCTGTGTAGCTGTTGACACACAGATGCTTTTTGTTACTTAGCTGACTTCCAGTGAGGTTAGGTGCTGGAGGCATGTAACACTTTCTTCCTCTTTGCCAGTAAAAACAAATGCTCTCTCTGTACAAAAAAAAAACCCAAAACCCCAAAAACTAAAAAAACACCAAAAAGCCAAACCCCCAACAACAAATGCAGTTTGGAGAGCTCTTTTTGGAAGGAGACAGACCTACTGTCATCTCTGAGTCTCTTCCTTTTTCAGATGGCTCAGAGCTCAGGTTGTTGATTTAGGCAGTGCTGCGAGTATGTTAATTTGAGCTGCAGCATCATTTGTCAGGATCCACAGACACAGTGAGCAGGGCAGGGCACAGCCCCTCTGCAGTGCCTAATGATAGCAGTGCCTGCCGACAGCTGAAGATTTGGGACAGCAGAAAGAGTTTTAAAAATACATACCTTGACAGAAAGCCCTCAGTTTACCAGCACAAAGCTAAATTAAAAGGCCTTTCCAGCCTTTTGGGGACGTGTCATTGTCATCTCTGCTCCAGCTATGTTCTTTTGCTACACAAAGTTGCAAACAGCACTGCAGTAGAAGGAGGTAACCTGGGCAGGTAATAGCTAAGGAAACCCTATAAAGAGGCTGAAAATTGCAGACAGAAATTAGGAGGCAAATTACCATGTAATTTATTGCTGGAGGAGGAAGAGCTGAGCAGCCTATAATGCTCGCTGCAGTCACACAGCTGCAGCCCCTTTATGACAGCAGCAGGAACGAGTGCAGAGCTGAGATTACTCAGGACTGGTGGTGAATACAAACTGAGCCATTAACCAGCTGAATGCTGCATGGTGCAGTGCAGCAGCAGACTGTCTGCCCTTTCCCAGTGGGCTTCCCAGTGGGAAAAGGGTTGTACAACACACACACACTTGTTAGTCTCCCATGGAACAGGTCTGTGCTACACCAGGTGTTAGGTCCTTGGAAGAGCTCCCATTGGCAACTATGGGCTTTTAAGGAATTCCTAGTCATCCAGCTGTTTCCCATTTGGAGCACAGAGCAAGCATTTGGCATCTAAGGTGTCACTAAATTTATGATAACTGCAGCATAGGGAACTGGGTTGTCTCATACACTAGCTTCAGTACAAAATTAATATCTTGGATGTGTTGGCAAGTTCTGGCAGCTCTTTGCAGACAGGATAGTGTTTGGGAGTTAATCCTTTATCTATTTTGAATTCCTACCCACATTGTCATAAAAAGTAAGAATCAGTTGTTAATCACATAGTTGTTCTTAATAAACGTAAGCATATGCACATGCTTGCCACACTTTAGAGAGGAAAGATCTAGCAGAAGGCTGATTTTGTTTTCCAGCATTTTAAGCTGCTTTTTTAAGACCACTCTTTGTGATGGGGAAAACTGTTGAATTAGGAACGTACACAGGCTCATCCAAGCATCATAGGGAATTTAGTAAATTGCTCTGGTTAAGGAAGTAACTTCTAACCAGCCAGGAACAAAACTGAAACTCCAATAGAGACTCCTTCATACTTTTCATGGTTTTCATCATCACTTTCCTAATCTCCAGGGAAAAAAAAACAGTAGAATATAAGTGGTTTATAAGTATTTTTGTCCTCCTCATGTGTGATATTGCGTATGACGCTGAGCAAAAGTTTTTATGAGATTAATGTGACACTGAATAGCGCAAGCCTTCTCTATAAGTTTCTCAGCAATTCACACAACTGAATATCCCCCAGAGGAATTGTTCCAGAATCAATAAAGTTTCCAATATAGACAACTCTTTAATGATTTTTAAATTTTTTTTTGTCTGGGCTTTTGAAATAGTGTAGTAATTCCTAAGTAAGGAGACAAGATGTCTTTTAGAGATAACTCCACTGCTGAGATGGAGAGGAGTATATATCCTCTGCACCACACTATTGAACTGGTGAGGGCTGGTAGGAATTTCCTTTCACAACTCTGCCACAGATTTCAGGTTTCTGGGAAGAATTACCCTCTGAATTTGTCTCCTATCTTTTGGGAAAGCACTGCAGCATCCTTCCTTGCCTGAGAAGCCATAGCCTGAAAAGCGGGTATAAGGAAACAAGTATTTTGCTTGTCCAAATACCTACAGCTCAAATTTCTACTGGGTTGCTCTGTAACACTGAGGGCAAATCAATGTCCTCACTTAAGGTAGATAAGAGAACAAAAATAGGCATTGGTCTTAGTTTGAAAACACGTGGGTTTTGGTGAAATAAATCAAGTTTCCATTGATGTGGATAATATTGACCATGTGATTGTGGGCAAGTTATAGGTGGCTGGTTATATAATAGCAATCAGCTGTCACAGTGGAAACTTGTAGCAAAGAATGTCCAGCCTGGGTCTGACCTTGTTCCAGTTCTGAGCAGCATTTTGTGAACCTGGACCAGATAACGCATCTCAGTCACTGTATCTGTAGCCTGCACTTCACTGTGAGGGACTGTGAACACACATGAAAGAAGATAATTTAAAATAGTACTGGTAGATTATTACTCTTTTTTCACATGATGTCTTCAAAACAAATGAAGGGAACTTAACACCTAATCTTAATCACTTGCTGGATACCATCTCTAAAGCAAAGATGATAGTAGATAACCTAGTGAACATTACTCAGCAGTCTCATTCAACATGGAAAAGGCAAATATACTGGTATAAATAGTCAGGAATGATGTCTATAATACACATGATATGGTGTGTTTGTCAGACCTGCGAAGCATGTTGGCATCCAAGAGAAACATGAGCTGGATGGAGAAGAGTCCGGGAGAGATAGGAATAATCAGAGGTGGAGAAAGACAGAGTGAGTCTGTCTTCTGGGGGAAGACAGAATAAGAGTTATCTAGCCCAGTGAAGAAAACACCAAGGTTTAGCAAATGTAGTTTAAGGGTACAAAAAACTTTCAGTATTCCTCCTAGAGTGGATCACCAGTACTGTCACTTGCACCCAGATGTTGCTCAGTCACACAATGATAAGTAGCTCATGTATAAAGGGTTCTTCTGCAGTTATCAGTTTTCTTGTGATGCCAGGCCCAATGCTTCCCAGAGACTTGGCAGGCAATGTATGGGTGCTTGGAGGCCTAGGAGAGCAACGTAATCCAACCATAGTGAAAGAAATCTTAGGTTGGGTTGGTTTACTTTGCATTTTTGATAGGCTTAGCGTGTGAGTAGTCAGTGTCTGGATTTCAAATATATTGGGTGACATGATCACATGCAAGAACATAGATTACCTCTTTTATTGGATTTAGACCACCAATCCCTCTACTTTTCTGCTGTAGTAGGACCCTGTCCTTCTTCCAACCAAGTTAATAATAATTTTGTTGCTGGATTCAGCAGTGAGCAGGAACAGACCCATACTGTCCCCGTAAGTGTTAACACTATTCTGACTATCATCTCAAAAAGTGTCAGATATGTGCCAAATCAGATGTCCCAGGAAAAAATTATTAGACTGAAGGTAAATAGAGAAAGTGAGATTCACCACTCCTATAAACTTGACAGGTCATCACACACTCTTACCAGCAGTAGGGAGGCCTCAGATAGAAAGTGTCTAAATTCACCTATCAAAAGTTAAAATATTCATGTAAAAAAAATGAGCAGATTTTAAATCCCACATGTTCACGTTCATCCACAGGAAACAGTTTTGAGAACCTAGGGCTCTTAATAGCCACTGTCCTTTACTTCTCGTGTATGTTACCAAGAGTCCAGATATTTAATAACCTTTGCTGAAATAAGCTTCCCATGTATTACCTGCACTTTATAAGGAGATGTGTTTTCATTTGAATCTTCCTTTCATCAGAAAGCTTTTCACTTTTCTGTTCCCTGTTACCAACAGGGGGAAGAAAAAAAAAAAAAAAAAAAAGATAGTAATAGCTTAATTCTCCCAGTAAGATGGGGGGGAGGAGTGGTGAAGGGAAGAAGTACTATCAGTTCCAGGGAAACTATGTTTGTGATTTCTTTGATGATCCTGGAAGATGTCAAACTGAAGGCTTAGCAAACTGAAATTTTCCTAATGCTCCAGCATAAAATCAAAGGGGATGAGACCCATGCCCTTCAGCTACCATAAAGTTATGCTACAGAAGCAAATAAAGACAATACAGTCATTGAATTTAATTGCTTTTCTCTTTGACCAACCTAACTTTTTTTTTCATCTGCCTTTACAAATCAGTGTAAAATCAATGCAAAACTTTACACTGAAACTTTGCATCATATCCTTAGTGCATATGTGGGGCCTGGAAAATGAATCACACATACTCTGTAAAGAAAAAGAATTGTCAAAAGCCTCTAGAAAACTCTGCTTCAGACATGTCATCTCTTTGTGGCTGCATTTCAACCTGTATGTGCAGAAAGCATTTCAGAATGGATTAAGGTAGGGCAACAGATACCCTGAAGACAGCATAGCCTTCCAGATTTGTCTTTATGTGTCTCTGTGTTTTAAGACAGTTCATATCCTATTTAAGAAACTGATCAGAGAGAACTCTTGCTGCTGATATGCTGTTAGTATTGCATTCCATTTCTCCTTTTTTTAGTAGAACTTTTAGATTTAATAAAGTCCCTCTTAAACTATGAACAATGAACAATAGGTTTGCTTCTGGATATATTGCTAAAGTGTTGTATGTTTCCATGTGCAATCCAGAATTGTAGACGTCGGGTACTTATCAGCATGCAAATGTAGCAAAGCTATTGATAGCATTTTACTGTATTGTAATAGAAATTACCTCCTGAATTCTAAACTGTTAAAAATGTCACACTGGCCTGTGATTTAGCAACCTAGCTCATGCTTTTTATAGCAATTTTGTTCCCTTACAAAACCAAACAAAAAACTACTTTGTCTAATTGAGAATGTCACCAGTGATTTTGATTGGTCCAAGAGCTGGGATTTTTTTACTGTGAAAGGTATCGCTTTCTGAAAAGTAACTGCATACATGGCATTCAGCAATTCAGGCTGTATTGTCTTTCAAAAGGTTACCACAGTGTATTCCATCTACAAAATGTTGGATATGTTTTCCTTGGCTAAAAGGCACCAAAACAATAATTACGATCCTTCAGGGGATGTCTAAATTGTACACTGAAACACCTACATGTGTACAAAGATGCACATCTGGCTTTTCAGTATGCTAGGTATCCAAAACCAGTCCTCATTGTGGCAAATCAGATGTTTATTGAAATGGATTTATAATAGATATCAAAAGTAATGGAAGCAAGCTGGTAACTTGCTCCAAGTTTAGCACAGGGCAGACAGGATAAGCACAGGTGCCTCTGCACCATACTGTGGTAAAGGGCATCCATTAACTCTGCATCCAACTCAAAAATATACACCAAAGAGCCTTACTCAGTAAACTCAGCATGAAGTCTAAACTTCTGCTTTAGAAAAGAGGCAATGCAGTGGTTTCTTATACTCCATAGTGTCCTTGTTTAGATATTTTTTCCAAACGAGTGCCATCACAAACTTGATTTTTTTTTAAATTATTATTATTTTCCCTTGCTCTGATGCGGACTAGCTATCTCCAAATTTTTTTCCTAGTACATGAGTAAGAGCAAAATTGTTGGAGTTATCCACTAACTCTTAGCACTCATCATGAGACATTTTCAAAGCCTGCTTTTTTAACAAATTAGGTTGCTATGTAATGCTTCATAAATTGAGAATACCTCTTGTATTGACATGCATTTGACTTCTGTATCTGCTACACATCCAAAGCAAACTTGCACTGTGGCAAATCAAGTGTTTGTTGAAATGCTTTAGACTGAAGAGACTTTAAGCATTTGATGGGGAAAAAAACCAGTTTTTTCTGAGACACAGATTTACAAATAGCAAGTTGAGCAACAACACATTGTTTGTGGTAGGGAAAAATTGCACCTACTTAGCCTTTTAACACTGATTGTATCACTGGTCTTTGTGCTTTTAAAATTCAATCAATCAATATTCATTTGTTTGTCTTTCCTCACATGAAATGTAGATAAGAAGAATGAGACAAACAAAATTTATACAGTAGTAAGGAATACAGGACATGCTATTGAAGTCCACAGCATTGGTCACGCAAAAAAAGATAAAAAGCACCAAAAGCCATAATAGATTTTTAAATTTTATTCACTGAATTGTAGGATTATTTGTGATACTTAAACTTACATCCCCATCCTTCCCACAAAATTTGGATTATGATACCTACTGTTGCACAGGAGCAATGCAAAAAGCATCTACAAGAAATCTGAGTGGTGCCTTGAAGATGGGACTTCATTCTCAGGTGCTTCCCAGAGTTTTATTATTCTGTGTCCAGCAATTGATGAAACTTAATGCTGAAAGGGTGGTGAAGGAAATGCCATTATGCACCTTCTGAATAGTTTCAGGGTTGTTTTTGTTCTGTTTTGGTAATGGAGAAGATGAATCTCTGTTGTTCATTACTGGCATTAGAGAAGCACCAGCTGAGGTACCTGTTCTGCTAGCACAACAGCAAATGTATGCCCAACAACAGCCTCCAACAGAGCAGAGACCAGGGAAGATGAGAAGTGAGCCCAAGAAGGTGAAATCATTTACCCAAGGATGACTCTACTCAGTAAGCAGAGCCCTATAGGTAACGCTTTTGACTATAACATTGGCAGGCTATACACTGAACTCTACTGCTTATGCTTACATTAACTGGTCAAAGGTTCCCACTCTACAGTGGAACCCATAGTCCACTGAACTGCTTCTGTTAGGGCGCAGAAAGACTCCACGTGAGCACAGGGGATTTATCTTACCCACTTTCTTTCCTGCAGGATGCTCAGACCCTTTGGTGGCCCAAACTCTCCACCACCTCCATAAGCCACACCAGCAAGAGCATCTTGCATAGAGCTTTCATGTGTTTTGGTTAGCTGGCGTCAGTAGACTTCATATTCCAACATATGCTGCCATGCTGATCCTCAACAGTCTTGCACACATTCTGTTGACTACAGCATACACAATCGATTAACCCATCACTTTTTTGCTGCCTTCCTGCATGTTGGCCGCCTTATCAATAATGCTCTTTCAGAGATCCTTCAAAAGTGTCTCAGAACCAGATTTGGTGTGGAGTGTCTGCCTGCTGACTCCAGTACAGAGGCATCTGAAGCCAGGGAAGGAACCTGGATCTAGCCTCACTGACTAGGTAGTTCTCCCTTTTTGCTCATGTTCATTATCACTGTTACCTGGTCTAATTTGGAGAGTATAGGGGCAGGTTTTGTTCATACCTTTGCAATTAGAATATGATAGGCCATCACAGGGAACATGTAGTATAGAACTGTCCCTGTGAATACCTCATACTTCTTTATTTCTAGGGAAGCAAAACAAGAACTTGTAGCCTGACGTGGGAAACAAATAGATTGTGTTTCCTTCTCTGCAGCAACACAACCTATGAACATAACTTAATTTCTCTCACCTTCTATTTTAATTCACAGGTACTGTCCCTGGGCAATAATTCTTAGAAAGAAAAAATAATCTATGCTGTGAGCAAAGAATGGCTATAGGATGAAGAAACATAGATGGAAATATTTTCAGCTGTACAGAAGCATTCTGTCCAAGTCATTACAAATCACATAACTCTGGCATGTATTTTCAAAACCCTAGAAGCATAATGGATCATTTTTACCTCTGCCTTTCAAGCTGTGATCTTGGACAGGTGGTGGGAAATTCTGAGCTTTTAAGGCTGTTAAGATTCAGAGAGGAAAACCAAACAGATGAAAGAGTTGATTCCAGTTTCTTAGCATGTGTCTTGGAAGGAAGAGAGCCTTTTCCACCACTGTAAGTTATCAGGACTGCTGGCCAGATGCTCAACAAAGATGCACCCTCGCAACAAGAAATGATGAAAGAGTCATATTTAATTAGCATGAATATCTTCTCTGAATGCCAGTTGTTCAGCACAGGACTTCAGGAAAGATCATTATGGCATACTTTGACTTGGCAAAAGTTACATAAGATGTATCACAAAAGAAGACCTTTTCTATATCTTTTAAAGTTATAGAGGCTCTCTTGTAAATGAGAAATAGAAACATTACTGCCATTCCCATTGAATGCTCCATGTGGGCCAAGACATTAAGAGTTTACAAAAGTATTTCTAAACTTTCTACCTTTTTAATGAATTGATGCAAATTCAATTTTTTGCCTCTACCTTACGTATCATTCATGCACCAGAGATTAAATTGTTTCTGAATGTGACTAAACTTGTCGTTATTTCTTATCAAACTGATGTGTTCAGATTTTTTTTAGAACTTTCTTCTTTAGTTCTGATATTGGCATGCCATTGAAATAAGCCAAGTAGCAATCCCATGCTGTTCTCTAGCATGGCAAGTGATCATAGCAGAGATAAAGTCATCTCTTGCAAGTCTTGCCTGATGGTTTGAGCATACCAAAGGTTATCATATTCAAGCGACAGTCAGCTTGAAGAAGCATAAAAAATACTGAGTAGCAATGTACAGTGGCTGAACAATACAATACTTTAGCATGGAAAAATCCATTGTTCCATACCGTTTTTATTGTTAAGGCTTTTCTCCCCTTGCCTTGATAAAAAAACTGAGAAGCTTGTACAGCTGCTATTTCATCTTTGGCATGTGTGTACTTGCACGTTTTTAATATCACTCTGTTTGTCTTTGACTGTTTGTCAAGTTTCTTTTCTTTCCCCATGGCCAACTGGGCTTGCAGTTTTTCTCCAAAATGCAAACTCTTGACCAGATTTGCAGAAGAATTCAGCAGGCAGTGTAGAATGTGAGTTCCAATGAAAGATGCACCCTTGAAAATATAGACCATGCGTGTGTCCCCCACTCCACCCCACTTAATGTGTACCCTGTGCTTACCATTTCTGTATAACATGGGTTATATTTTCATAATATACCTCTAAATGTAGTGAATATGTCTATGTTAAACTCCTAGTGGGTGTTTCTCATCTGTTTGCTACACTATAGGAAAATGTTTTAGAAACCTAAAGGAAAAGAAAATGGTAAATGTATTCGTCCCTACATCCCATCCAGAATTCTGGTTTCCTTGTCCTGTCCATCTAACAAGATTGAAATTCATTTCTTTTCCCAAATATTTTTTCACCCAGTACTTAAACTTCGTATTTCTTTTATCAGCAGTCGAAACTCTGTTTTTAAGTTTCCTTTAAAAAAAAATAAATATATTCTTCTTGTACTTACATGACAATAACTTTCTTTTTTTTTTTTTTTTCCCTGTAACCCATTCTCTTCAGACCACTCTGTTTCTGGACAATGAACTACAAGACACACTTTAGATGACAACCATCCAGAGCAATTACCAGCTAAAACTTTCCTCATATCACACTTTAGAAGATATTATTCCAGAGGGAAATTCTTGGCAAGCTATTATAAATGCTGCTTAAAGTGGTTCATGGTTATAGAAAATAGGAAGGTACAGGAAGCTCAGCAGAAATTACTGTCTTTTACATCTTTAGATTGTATACTGATGTAAAGGAATTCTAGAAAGGCTATAGACATTTGAAAAACATGTAGATCTGAGCAAGAGTTAAGTTTTCATCTGCATTCAGTCACTTCCTTGGCAACTCTATTACTTTAAATTTATCATCCTTATTCCCCAATGACAATGTGTTACTGACATCAGCTTAAGTTGATAGCAAAGATGTTACAAATTTAGAAAATAAACCATCTAGTGTAAATGATCTGCCTTTTATAATTTGATGAACACTGAAGTGCCCAGCTGGAGCTGTGGAGTCATAATGTCACCAGTATGTGGGGCAGAAAAAGAGATTACAAAGTCTTCACTGCAATAAAAGAGGGGTATTTGCCCTTACCTGTTTGCATGAAAGAATATGATTATATATTGACTCCATAACAACATGAAGATTTGCCTTGTAAAATACAGATAATAAGAAAAAAATGCAGTATTTTATATACTTTTAAAAATTCTTTTCATGCTTCTATGTTTTCCCTGAACTCATAAGGACTCAAAACTTCCTTTTTTATATGAAAGCTGAGATTCTGCTGTAGTCACATAACTCTAGAGCTAAGGTTTTAAGAAAAAATAAGAGACATTGTCTCTACAGAGCTAGCTGTAAGGTTGTTTAATATTCCTGCTGTGTATAGCCCACAGTGACATCCAAGACTTCTACTAGATTTGCAGAGGATATGATCTGCTTCTAGTAAGAAGGGATTTAGTTATATATAAGAAAGTTGCGCTTAGAGACCTAAGCTGAGCACAGATTCAAAGTTACAATGGAGAGCCTGGAGATACAATTGACAGATGATTTTTTCCATGCTGACCATCCCTTAAAAAAAAAAAAAGACTTTTGCAGGACAAAATACCAAAATAGCATTGTAGCAACGATGATGGTTACATATGAGTTAGGACAGCTGTATATCTCCATGGTGAAATCTGGTGGTTGATATAGTTGGTAAAGTTTGATTGAAAACCATCTTTCCTGTGAGGGAGCCTGGCACAGGCTGCCCAGAGAGGTTGTGTAGTCTCTTTTCCTGGAGGGTTCCAAACCCACCTGAAAACATTCTGGTCAACCTGATTGAGGCGAACCTGCTTTAGCAACGAGATAGGACTAGATGGTCTCTAGAGATCTTTTCTAATCCCAGCCGTTCCATGATTCTGTGATACAACCAAAACTTAGGTTTTGTCTCCTCATTAATACTGGCAAGTATTTAAAAGGGGCAGATCAAGAGGATCGGGCAGCATGTTTTTCTGTAGTGTCCAGTGATCAGACAAGGGGTAATGGAAAACAAAAAATTCCACTTAAATTTAAGGAAAACTTATTTACTGTGAAGGTGATGGAGCCCTGGCACAGGCTGCCCAGGGAGGGTGTGGGAAGTCTCCTTCTCTGGAGGTTTTCACAACCCATCTGGACACACTCCTGTGCAGCCTGAACTAGGTGAACCTGCTTTAGCAGGGACTTGGACTATAAGATCTCTAGAGGTCCCTTCCAACCCTTTCCATTCTGTGATTCTAATATTCCATGATTCTGTTATCTGCTTGAGCCTGGCCCTAACTCAGCACAACACCGATCTGCCACTCTGTGACCAGCAGAGCCCAGCAGTGCCCATGCTGAACACTACAGGAAGATGCCTCACAGGAAGCCAGCAAGAGGTTAAAAGAGGAGGTTGGAAGCTGTCTTCCCTCTAAGCTTGTTCCCATAACATACTTCAGGGTTTGCATCTGCTCTTTTCCTGAAAGGGTGCGGTAGAGAAAATTCTGGGTGAAAAAGGAAGCATTTTTGTGGCTTTAAAAACTAGGCCTGCTGCAAGTTGCTCAGCAGTTTGGAATGCAAATAATCCCAGAGGAAGCAGGCTCAGCAGCCAGGGGACAGGTGAGCTGAATTAGTTTGTCACATTTCATAGAAATAAACTACGTGGCTCCAGGCTTTATGATATGGTCCCTTTCTCTGTGATACAGAGATTGCCACCAGAGAGTGATCTAAAGACAGACAAAACATGGATATTTTCCACTGCTTAGCATGCAGCCATAAAGCTGGGAAGTGGGGGTGTTCACTAGGTATCAGTGCATCAGGGGTACAAATGCACATACGACACATATGATGCAGCCAGTATGTGTTGCCCATAGATCGGGTGAATTAAAGGCAGTCTGAGGGACAGCACTGAGGAGAAAGCATCTACAACAGCAACAACCAGCACAGCAGCTAGAGGAGTTCTGCAGGTTGAGGACACGTCTGGCCTACAGATGCAAGTGGGAAACTACTAAAATGTGCTGATTTCTTAGCAAGTAGAAACAGCAGTAATGATGGTTACCACTTAGCAGCCCTGAGAGCCCTTAACTCAGTGAAGCTCTGAAAAACAGTAAGATTGACCTTGAAGCAGCCATGTGAAAGATACCTCCTGTTGAGGTACCTGTCTTTTTCTCTGGGAGTACGAGTTTGTGAAGCTGAATGTAACATTACTCAAATGCTACCAGCTGTTTGGCTTACTATGGTAGGATAGTGTTGTATCTGTGAGGTCTGCCGTAGATGGATTAAGGAATGGCTAACTGACAGGTCTCAAAAAGTTGCTGTTGGTGAGGGAGATTGCTAAACAGAGCCCTGTTCCTTGAGAGCAAAGGCAGGGGAGAGCTTGTAAGGAGCAGCTTTTCATGTCTTGAAGGTTGTTTTTCCTATATTGGTACCTTCATGTAAATGAAAAATCAAAACCAATAATGTACAGGTAACATTAGAGAATATAGAGAATGATGGAGGAATAAATGCAACGCTTAAAAGCAGTCTTGCAGAGCAAATTAAGTTATTCAATAAATGTGGTCCTCCATTTAATGAAGTTCCTCATACCTATATACAACTGCTTTTGAGGCCAGTCCACAGTGTACAACCAAACAGAAGGGAGTACAGAGTGCATTCCTGTGTGACCTGATCTGGGCAAACTTGCTTGAGAAGGGAGGTTGGACTAGATGATCTTTAGATCATCCTTCCAGCCCCTACTATTCTATGATTATTAGATTCCATGACCTGGGGCTTTTTGGTATTATTGTAGTCAAAATGGTAGTACCTAGTACTCATAAGCGTAATTATTTCCTCAAAGTAATTAAAAATTTTCTTATAAAGTTTTTTATCTTCACATAAAATAAATGATTACAAAAAGTCTGATTATAAAATAGCCCTATTAAGCTAATACATCTGCACTCTGCTCCGTCCTCCCATTCTTTATCTCACGGCAATTTGAAGACAGTCTCTTCTCTCTCGAAGAATTGATTTTGCATAGCCTTGTTTGCACTGCAACTTGGAAAATGGCTGTTGGGTACCACATTGCATGTGACACATTACAGAGTGCTGGAGGGACCTATCAGCAATATGGAAGACCAAGAGAAACAGTGGTTTCCTGCAGTAAATCAGATAGCTTTGTGTATATGCAGAAATAACCCAGAGTAACGAGTACCTTTCACATGTGGTGGGGGGAAAGCTTGCTGTTTCCTACTGGAGCACAAGTGATTCTTCCTTGTGTAATGCCACTTCGGTTCCTCTGCCATCAAAGCATGATTTGAAAGTTGAAATAACAGGCAGAGGAAAGATTTCCAAATATGCAGTCGTGACAACAGTGCAAGACCACCTGCATATCGGTGGGTGGAGGTGGAGGTGGTAGGAATGACGCTGTGCTTTCTTATGTCCCGTAGAAAAGTCTTTTCTCCTTTCTAAAAACAGAATAAATTTTGGTCTGCTCACTCTTTGGGCTCTGCAAGGCCTGTTTCATTGCATTTAACAAGGCTCTGCATTTAACCTTCCCAAAGCATAACATGTTCTCTACAGGAAATTTTTAGTAACTGCTGTTCTCTGCACACAGTAACCAGAATTTCTGCAAGTCCTCTGGGCATCACTGCAATACAGAGCAGTGAAACAGGAAGACAGAGACAACTTTCAGCCATGCGGTGTCTCAAAAGTTTCCCATAGAATATGGTGCCATCCACAGTCAGTAGGATTTGACAGGCTTGGCAGTGGCAAGGCTGAGAGATGGGCAGAAATTTTGGCATTTTTCTTTGTCCTAGATAAATTAAGGTGAGATTGTACAGTAGAAGTGCTCAGACCTGAAATTTACCTGAACTGTCAATGGCTGGAGAGGCTGAGACTCCTTTGTTGGACAACATAACATTCAACTAAGAGAGGGAGACATTAGGGAGGTATTATCTAACACTTCAAATTAGTATTGCCACCCTCAGTGTTCCACTCCCTCATCAGAGTCAGGTAGCACGGAGTCTGTAGCATCAAGGTGGTAGGTACAGAGTGGTGCAAAGTGAGCTTCATGGCATTTGGGGACCGTTAGGCTATGGGAGAAACTTGCTCTCTTGTATATGTGTTTATGCCTAGGCCCACAAAGGTCTCTTAGCTCTCCATTTCTACTGTAAGCAGTGGGTGCTGAGCACTTACACCTCCACAGGGAATGGAAAGCTGCAGTGCTTAAAAGCTAGATAGTTCTTATGAACTGTCACATGGGCCTGGAAATGCTCAAGCTACAGCCTAAAAAGCGTTCAGCAACAGTTCTAGTCTTCAGGCTGGCTATGAGTGCAGAGCCAGAGTGGGCTGCCTATTCAGTATAAGCCCTCACTGTGCCAGTGCAACGTGCCAGCAGAGACTTTTTATAGCCACTTATTAGCACACATTAGTATTTGCCATTGTTTCTGCAAGTACCAAGTAGTTTTACCAAGATACAGGTGCTGGGTAGAGAGGTGTCACAGAGCCTGAGGAGCTGTCGCAATGACACACAGTCACCGCACACTGTTCCTGTCTACACACTGGGATCTGGTGCTCAGAAGATACTTCAGCTGCACTAGCAGCTCTAGTATGTATCAGAAACCGAGGCACAGCAAAGTAGGGACGAACACATGCAACATACAGTTCAGCAAATTTGATTGTTTGAGATTTTTCCTGTTTCTGTTGATCCAGTTAAGTCACTGCTATTCACAGCTGGCTGAATGGATTTCAGAAGCCATGGAAAGAAAATCTTTATTAGGAATGCAGAAATAGCCAAGTGGTCAATCAGAAAGTGAAGAAAGGTGTTTCCATAAAGAATAGGTAGAAGACAAGGTTTTCTGATTGGGTGTGAAAAAAAATTGGTGCTATTTAGCTTTTCTGGGAATCTATGAAAAAGGGAATAAATAGGTTTTTTGCAGCTCCTTTTATTATTTTGTGCAGCGGCAGGAGAAGGCTCTATATTTTATGTGCATTCTTGAACTAAAGTGTGTGGTCTGGTGACTAGACGAGACAAGAGTGCAAACATTCCTCTCACTCCACAGGATTTCAAAGATTCTGACATATCGTTTCAAAAAATAAGAATGAAAAATATTATCCAAAATTAAAGCTTGTCTTTCCTTTTAACGAGATGAAATATTTTACTATTGAAAAAAAACAATTCCTTTATTTCCAATTAATATTTGATTAGATATCATGACAATATGAAATGCAAACAAGACTTGTGGAATAGATTAAAAGTAAAAGTTATAGTTTTTAATTCCTACAGTGGCCCGCACGTGAGTCATACTGTGTGGTCATTAATGGGTCTTCATTGTCCATCCATCTTATAATATGGCCACTGCAGTGGTTTAGGCCAATATCCACCCAGTCATAATATCACTCCCTCTCCTAAACTGGACAGGAGAGAGAGAGAGGAATATAACAAACTGCTTGTGAGTTGAGATAAGGACGGAGAGATCAAACTCGGCAATTAGCGTCACGGGCAAAACAGACTCAACTTAGGGAGAAAAAGGTTTGATTTATTAAAGAAACAATAAAAGCAGGGAGATGAGAAATAAAACCGTCTTAAAACACCTCCCCCCACCCCTCCACTTCCCGGGACTCCTTTTCCTTCCCCCCCAGCGGCGCAGGGGATGAGGAATGGGGGTTGCAGTCAGTTCATTACAGATGGACTTTGCCGCTGCTGCTTCTCAGGGGGAGGCCTGCTCACACTTCCCACTGCTACACTGTGAGGTCCCTCCCCACAGGAGACGGTCCCTCAAGAACTTCTCCAGCGTGGGTCCTTCCCATGGGCCACAGCTCCTCACGAACTGCTCTGGCATGGGACCTCCCATGGGGCAGCTCCACACACAGTGGCCAGCGTGGGTCATCCACCAGGAGAACAGTCCTTCAGGGACAGGCTGCTCCAGCGTGAGCACCTTCCCCATGGGCTGTGAGTGGATCTCTGCTTCCCGGTGGTCCTCCATGGACTGCAGGGGGACAATCTGCTTCACCATGGTCCTCACCACATATCGCAGGGGAGCCTTCTTCTCAGTGCCCAGGCACCCTCCTCCCCCTCCTTCTCCACTGACCTTGGTGTCTGTGGAGATGTTTTCACATTCTCTCTCCCTGTTGCTGCTGCAGTTCTGCAACTGCACAACAGCTTTTTCTGCTCAAATCTGTTATTCACAGAGGCGTTGCCTCCACCACTAATTGGCCAGGCCTGGGTCAGGTGCAGGGTCCAACTTAAAACTGACTGGCCCTAACCCTGTCGGGGAAGCTTCTGGAAACTCTGTTTAAAGAAGCCACTCCTTTAGCCCCCCTGCTACTGAAAAACCTGGTCCAGGCCAAAGCCATTACAGCCACAGAATTAATTTCCCTGATGTGTTAAGTATCATGTGAATAAACATAGAACTGGGTTTGTGGTCTGCATGTCACCCACAGGTCAGTTTGTTTTGCAGGTCTGTTGTAATAGCTCTCTGCTAAATGGTTCAGTATGGTGTAGAAACCCTGTAGTGTCACACGTTTTGTACACCAATGACATTGTGGGTTGGAAACTACCTTTCTAATGCAATTTTGCTTTCTTGTAAGACAGAAGCCAACAGTTGTTAAGAAAGTATGTCAGGCAGGCTAGAGAATCTGGCTTTTTATGAAACCCAGATCATAAGGAAGATAAAATTTGCTTAATTGTTAATTTTTAATAGGATTAGAATGAAATAACAATAGTGGAAAACTCGCTTGTTTAAAATTTGCAATATTTATTTTAAAAATAGCAAATATTTAATTTTATGGTATCCAGAGGAATGAAGTAAGCAAATGTAATTAGAGGATCTCACCTTCATTTTGGCTAGCCAGAATCTGTGTGGTGTATGCTCCAAGCATCTTTACTGTGGGTGACATGCATGATGTCAACAGCTCATTTCAGAAGACTTCTACAAGAAACCTGAAGCAGGCACTTATTACACAGAATCATGTATGGTAGGGGTTGAAAAGGAGCTCTAAAGTTCATCTAGTCCAATCGTCTGCTAAAGCGGATTCACCTTGATCAGGTCACACAGGAATGTGTCCAAGTAGGTTTTGAAACCTCCAGAGAAGTAGACTCCATACCCTCCCTGGGCAGCCTGTGGCAGGGCTCCCTCACCTGAACAGTAAAATAGCTTTTCCTTATGTTTGAGTAGAAGTTCTTGTGTTCCAGTTTATGCCCGTTACCCCTTGTCATGTCAATGGCCCCCATCCTCTTGACATACACCTTTTAAATACTTGTAAGTATTAATGAGATCCCTCCTAAATCTCCTCTTCTCTAGGCACCAGGTCTTGCAGCCTTTTGCTGTAAGAAATGTACTCCAGTCTCCTGACCATCTTGGTGGCCCTGCACTGGACTCTCTCTACAAGTTCCCTGTCCTATCTATGAGCTGTTAATTTCTCGTCATCAGGCTGTCCAAACACTTAAAAGGGAGAGTGAATGGGTGAAAATGGCAAGCACATACAATCCACCTTTGCACAGAATCACAGAATGGCAGGGGATGGAAGGGATCTCCAGAGATCTTCTAGTCCAACTCTGCTGCTAAAGCAGGTTCCCTGCAAGCAGGTTGCATAAGAATGTGTCCAGGTGGGTTTTTCAAAAACTAGTTTTCAAGAAAACTTCACAACTGCCCTGGGCAGCTTGGGCCAGACTCCCTCATCCTCTCAAGAAAGAATTTTCTGAGGTTCACCTGTGTTCCAGCTTGTGCTCTTGTCCAGAATACAACAGAAAAAAGATTGTCCCCATCCTCTTGACACCTGACCTCTAGATATTTATGTTAATAAGATCCCCCCTCAAACTTCTTCCGGCTGAACAGCTCCAGTTCCTGCAGCCTTTCCTTGTATGAAAGATGCTCCAGTCCCCTGATCATCTTGGTGACTCTGTGCTGGACTCCCTCCAGAAGTTCTCTGTCCCTCTTGAGCTGAGGAGCCCAGAACTGGACACAGGACTCCAGATGAGGCCTCATCGGGGCAGAGAGAGGGGGAGAAGAACCTCCCTTGACCTGCTGGCCACACTATTCTTGATGCATACCAGGATGCCGTTGGCCTTCTTGGCCACACAGGCACATTGCTGGCTCATGGTTCAGTTTATTATCAACCAGCACTCCCAGGTCTCTCTCTTCAGAGCTGCTCTCCAGCAGGTCAATCCCCAGCCTGTACTGGTGGGTTTTTCAAAAACTAGTTTTCAAGAAAACTTCACAATGGGGTTGTTCCTTCCCAGGTGCAAGACTCTGCACTTGTCTTTGTTGAACCTCATGAGGTTCCTCTCTGCCCAACTCTCAAGCCAGTCGAGATCCCACTGAATGGCAGCACAGCCTTCTGGGGAACCAGCCAGTCCCCCCAGTTTTATCTTTGTACACTGGAAAGCTGTGCCATCACAGCAGTGCATATGTGTGCTCTAAAGGAGATGGCACTATTTGTTAGATACTAATTGGAGACTATGTACTCTGGGTTTTGGGATTTCTAAAATTAATTACAAAAACTTAATGCCGGCTTTTAAGATCTTTGAGGCTGAACCAATGTAGATTATACAAATTTTTACACAAAAGTGGTGCCAGCAGTGTGCTTGGCTGAGCACAAAGAGACAGTAGGATTGGACTGGGATCAACATTTTCAAGAATACCCTGTGTGTTAGTCCTGTTATGCCAATGCAACTGAAGTGTGTAGGAGCAGAAGCATTTAGAAAGTACTGTGGACCCAGCTACTGCCCTGGTGAGGTGATAAGACCCAGATGCAGGACCTCTGGACCATGTTTTGATAGAGATTCCACAAGTTAGTGGAGCAGAAAGCCAGTTTCCTCCGTTTAAATCAATGGGAGGACTGACTTTGCACTGAAGCAGATGCCGCAGAGCAGAAACATTATCACAGAGCAATGTAGCTTCTGGCAAGAAGGCAGTTACAAGCAGCTGTAGCCCAATAATTCCCTGCAACTGTGAAGTCCTTTCGAAGGCAGATATGTGTATGTGCCTTCATTTGCACCAAGACATAGGTCCTGAGTGACTGTTGCTTTGGAATTTGAAAACTGAGGTCCCCAGCCATATGAGTCCAGTGCAAAATCTGAAATGTTCTCCATTAATTATATTAATCTTTAAGAACATTTATTATAGATTTTACTTTAAAATATGACGATTTTTAACAGATAACATTTGTTCCTATGTAACAAATTTAAAAGATAAAACAAACTTGACATGCTTGATAACGACAAAGACAAAAAGTACTTTTTTTTTCATTGCTCTGGAGATGCTATCAGTATCTCTGTATAAAAAGGAGTTCAAATGGTTGGTAGAAGACATGTGCATCCACTGTCTCTCTTCATAAGTACCTTTATTGAACATAAAGTGGAGACTCCCCAGAATAACAAAACTTAACAAAAGAACAGAGGGTAGGCAGATTTAAGTGTTGCTTTGACTATGAACATCTGGAAGACAGAAGATAATGTTCCACAGACTTGTCTTTTGATTGATTGCTGGAAATTATTTACAAAGATGAACCAGTGGAGGAAGTTTTATACAGAAAATTTTAAAAATACCCTCTTTTTGCAGTAATTTCAATGGTTCTTTACCATTTTTAAGACCTGGGACTTAAGCTGCATAGCAAAAAGATCTTTATGGTTATCATTATTTATAGGGAACCGTGTTTCATGCAGAGGCAGGTGTTAGACAGTTTCTTTGCATGATAACTCTGTAAAAACTGTTGGTTTTGTCAGCCTACAGTATAATTCAATCTTTTTTGCTTCCACATAATGATCCCTAATGCTACTATCTATATTGTCCATGCATTCCCATCATGTGGAAGCCTCCAGCTCTGTGTAAGTGAAATTACTAGCCACATAGAAATTAAGTTAAAGAAATCTCATTATATGCATTCATTTGTGAACCAACTGAAAACAAATGGTTTTTTTTAATTATTCCAGAATCAATTAATTTCTTTTAAAAGGTCTGTTTTCAGGGAAATCTCCAAGCCTGCCTGTGCTGGAAATCACATCTACCTGAAGAGTTTTGCTATCATATGTTGTGCTGCACACGCAGCAGTGTGAAAGGTACAGAGGAAAAGGCCTTTGAATTCATCTTTTAAGTATGTGACTAACTACTGGCACATCCTTTACATCTTGCTGTTGGAAGATAAACCAAATATTTCCCTAATGAGCTTAGTGGGGCAATAAGAGATGGCTATCCTGCCTTTCAAAATGATCAGAAAGCAATTGTTTATCTGTAGAGTCAAACACAATCTCCACTCAGCACTATAAAGCTCTGAATTAGATTCTGGGTTCATGGCACATCTCCAGCACATGCCTGTGACAGCAATCCCAGAGTCATGCCTCCCACCGGGCCTTTCCAGCAGAGATGGCAATGGCTCAGTGGCCTTAAGAAAACCCCTGGTTGACCTTAACGTGGGGAACGAATGTTTCTTGGAATAAACAGTTTGCAAAAGGAGGCTGCTAATAGCAAAACCTCAAAGGCTCTTGCACAACTTCAGAAAGAGGAAGCTGATGCTTCTGATTTTTCCCAGCTTTAAGTCTTCTGGGAGAAATGCAACAGAGGAGCTGTTGACATCTGCACTTGGCAGGGCTCATGATGTACCCCCGGTGGGAAAAAAATATTACATTCTTGAGTTTCATAGCTGTACTTTTATAAATAGCTTTATGGCTGGTAGAATTTGTCTTATGGTAGTCCAGTTAGAAAGAGCCTACTGTATCACATCACAAATAGTGCTAAAGGCTAAATAGCTCAAAGAAGAAGTCTCCAGTCTTCATCTTGAAACAAAAGTTTTAAATAATTTGCTGCTTCTGTTGCAGAAGCAATGACTTTTGTCTCTCTGGAGTAGTTACTGTTCAATAAATATTATTATTTTCATCTGTCACCTCAGACAACAAAACACAGGGAGCTTGCTTTCAGCTTTGGTGCCACTGCAATTTATGGATCATGTCCCCATTTCAAGCAGCAGCTAGACACCTATCTCAGTGAGGTCAGAGATACATAATATGCAAGAAGTTCCTTAAATGGGGCAGGCAAACAGCAGGGTATTTGTTGTTAAAAGCTTTTGAACACATAATCACCACATCTTATCCCATCAAATTCTGATTATAATTATAGGAAGGAGGAAATGACAAACAGAAGCATTGACTCAAATGTGTGGGCCAAGAAAAGAGAGAAAAGATTGAGGAGCAAATATGAAATTGTTGTGCAGCCTTTGGGAGGCTCATGCAATTATTCATCAAGTGGGAAGGGAAGAAGGTGGAAATGCAAAAAAAAAAGTAGAGTGCCAGGATTTGCCATTGTGAGCTTAAGAAAATGACAGAAAGACTGGGCTCAACCCTTATGAAGTCCAGGGGAAGCCTGACATTAGTTCCAGTTTGCTGTAATGTCTTTATCTTTACTTCGAAGTCACAGTCTGAAATGCTTCTGTTCGATCCTCATAGTCAGGTTTTGCAGTGTTCCTCCAAGCTTTTCACCCATGCATCCCTTGCAAGCAAAGAAGCAGTCTGCCTCGAAATCTTCCACGTGACAGCCTGTCTCGGGACACAGAAAGCAGTGGGGAACTAATGGGGCTTTTAGTATAATTTTTATAGGCATTGGAGAAGAAGTCCATCCAGTCTGTTTTATCATCCTGATGGTAACAAAAGCATTACTGCATTTCTCCAGTGCCTTACCTGTAGGGTAATACAGTGCAGCTGTAAACCAGCTGTGCCTCATTTGCACTCAGAAACAGAGCCCTTTTGTTTGTTTCAACTGTTATTTATGATCTTTTCTTTCACCCTTCCTTCCTTCTTCTCCCTTTCTTTTGGCTCTTCACAGGCAAAGTAGTTGCTCAAAGACAGGTTCGCACTTTGAAATGTGCCATTCACTGGGATTTAGCATCTATTCTGAGAATATTACATGTTGAGACAGCTTTCCCTGTTTTTCTTACTGAGGGAAATGAAGAATGACTCCTGTTGAGTGGATACAAAAAGTGTGGCAGGTTGCTGCCCTGGCTGCAGTTTCACTGGAAAGAATGAAATTTTCTCAGGGCTTTAAGCACTTGGCAAAGGTCTTGATCCATTGAGATACTAAAGCAAGTTCACTAGTCAACCATGACTGCTCCACAAACTCCTTGTTTGAAATCATTTCCACTAGCCACCTAGAGATGCTGTGTTCATCACTGAAGAGAGATGTCCCAGTTGTAGCATCTCCAGGGTATCTCCATTATTGGCCGTTGGGGGGAAAAAGGATAAAGCCACATTTCTCATTTTATCTCAATCAAGGACAAAGCTGAATCAGACAAGAAAAATGTTTTCTAAGGAAAGATACTGAAATGAAAATTTAAAGCCTGATTCCTCAAGTGCTAGTGAGAAGATGTGCTGTGAGCATCTCCATCAACACCATTTGAAGCACGGCTAGCAGCAGGCTGCTTCTCTCTCACCTTAGTCCAACAGCATTTTCCCCTATTCCAATGTCATCTTTGCTTACAAAAGCAAAAACCCCACAGGGTCTGATGCAAGTACTAATATACTGCAGGAGCAGGTGGACCATTTCTAATGCATGGGCCATACTATTTTCCTTTATTCCCTGCTCTTCTAACCCAATCCATAGGGAGCTGCATCCATCCAACAGATGGAAGAATTAATTCATTTCTTACATGCACTTTTCAAGTACATAATTATGCCCACAAGTCCAAAAATAGCCCAAGTTCTTGGTGATATATTTTGCAGTGATTTACGTCACTTTTCCGCTGACCTGCACAATTTAGGCAGATATAGTGGTAGTGTTGCAGGCTGCCAGGGGTTCCTATTCTGACTTTTTTTTTTTAAGTGGCAAGGATTTTTTGCTTGGCCAAACAAACACTTAGCTGGTAGTGATATTTTGGATGCTAGTGCCATCCAGTAGCCCCTAAAGAATGCCGTAGGGTATCTCATTCTCCCCAGGGAACATTAACGTGTTGAATTTTTCAGCCAAAGTAGGTCCATGCAGAAAATATCAGATAAAAAATGCAAAAGCCTGGGATTTTTGAGATGTACCCTTTTATTATTATTATTTTAAGCACTATGAGCATACACTTGTTTGCAAAAAAGGGGTTCAGCCCTTGGCTGTGTTTACTTCCAATTCAGTGCTCTCTGAATAAAGGTGGTGCTTAGAAGTCAGCACAGCCATCATGTTGCAGACTGTTAGTCATTCTTCTCAGCTTTTGGTATAGATTATCAGGGAGTAATTCTGCTCATATGAACAAGGAAGCACCTGATATTGCAGTGTGTTACAGGTGGACAGTACTTCTGCAGTTTTAACAAAAGGACTTTTCTGGCAGCTTCTCTGTGTATATTCAGATTTCCAAACCTTAAACCTCAAACACAAAAGGCTTGACACAAAATAGACACCTATTATGCAGACCAGAGCAGGACCAGGTTTTTTTTTGCCTGTGGAAATTTTGCATCGGTCTACAAGATTGCTGCTGAAAATTGCAGCTCACAAAATGCCTTCCAGGGAGAATGTGATCTGCATGATCTATAGACTACCCAGCTCTGACCAAAACAAACAACCATCTTCCATTAAAGTACAGACCTGAGGCATCAAGCCTCTAAGTGGGATTAAAGTGTGGATATGCACAGCCTCCGAGTCTAGCCCAATCCCTTGATTGCCTCAGAATAAATTGTTGGTAACAAACAGAAAGCACGCTTTGCAGAGACCTTTGCCCTGCGCAGGCTTGGATGTGACAATTCTCATGACATTAATATGAATAGACTGATTCACTATTTGTGTCTCTGCCTAGAAGATGGTACCTTTAACAAAACATATTTGCAGTTCTCAGAAGATCTCTAAAAATAGTAGAAGTGCTAAACCAACAGCAGGAAGGAGGCTCTATGGATCATCATTTTAGACTCCAACCTAGTTAACTACATTGGCTTCTAAAGAGTAATAATAATCTAGGGAGGGACTCAGAAGAAATTATGCTTGTTGCTTTTATGCATATATTCTATTTGTAAAGGATAAAACACAACCTTATCTGCAAAGAACAGCACAGCATTGTGAGGCTCCAAAGGCAGATCAAAAGAGAAATCATGGCTCCAGGAATCAGAATTTCTTTTAAGTTTCTTATTTTAGGAGCTCAAATGTTCCCACTCATTCCCCTTAAGAGCTCAAATTCTCTGCATCATTCATCCCTCAGGGTATTTCCCTCCAGCCATGCTGCTGTGTGATGAAAAGAATTCAGCAGTTACCAGAAGCAATTCTCACCTGTGCAGCTTCCCATAATGTGATTAGCTTGTGCAAAAAAAACCAAAAAAAAAACCAAAAAAAAAGCCCCCCAAAACAACAAGATAAATGCTCCTCAGGCCCTGTCCCCCTTCAGTGTCACACAGCCTGGCAAGGTATCATCTAGAGCTAAATGACCAGTTGTTTTATGGAATGTAGTCCTGCTCCAGGGGAGTAACATGGGGTCCAGCAGTTGCTACGAGGCACTGTGCTGGAATAATCTACAGTAGTTCATGCCTGGAAGACTGAGGCAAAGGAGTCAGTAATAACAAAGTGCTGTGTTGCTCTGAATTCTCCCTTGACTTTCTGCCATTGAAGTAGAAGCTCCTGGGGAAAAGAATATATGATGAGGAGCAAACAGTATATAGTGTGAGTGGCAACCAAGATTCTGTTGTGCTACAGCTGCCTGTAACTGTTCTTCATAGTTGTTATAGTCAAATAATTGACCATGTGCTTTTCAGAGTTTTGCTAAGTAATTACCTTTGTTTCACAAGCAAAGGCCATGAGAAACATACTTAACATGTTCTGGAAGAAGAGTTGGTATAATGAAGCATGTATGGCTGTGTAGCATTGTTTGGATCCAAAGAAACGTTCTAGAAAAGGTCTTGCTCTTTTCATTGGTGTTGCTGAGCTAATGCTTATGACAGTACAGAGCATAGCAGATCTCAGGCCTGAAGAGCAGTTGTTTCTTAAACTTTGGTGGGAATTCAGTGGTTTCCTCAACTGTGGTTGAAAATCTTCCCTCTGTGATGTGTACCTTCTATTCTGTCATTCAGTTTTGTTGTGGTTTTTTTTTTTTTTTGCTTCTTTTCAATTGCTCTGTGAGTGCTTTTGCTTACTAGAAGGGTGAGCAGGAGCAGGTTCATTTAAGTTGCTGTTTTCTTCCTCCAGATCAGAAGCATGAGACAGATTTTTTGTAAGAGATATCTCCAGAAGGAGCTCCTAGAAAGTGATGCTTACAGCTCTTCTACCACCTGGCAAAAGTAAATTCAAAACTCTTGCTCTCTCCAGGTTATCTATTCAGGTGATGTTTAGTAACTAGCCCAAATGACAAATTACATTTTGCCCTACATAATACTAGCCAGGGAAACATGATCAAGCAGGTTTTGTTTCTGATAGAAAAAGCTAGATAGAAGAAGGTTGAGTTGGGTTTTTTTGGAGGGTTGCAAGGAGTCAGGTCTTTTTCTTCCCACCAAACCTAGACTAAGGAGTAGACACCTGCACATTAAATGCTTTCTTCTCTAGTGGAAATCAGCAATTTTGCTGCTTCAGACATGAATACTATGAAAAAGCTTGTGATGTTAGTGAATGTCCAGCACACTCCATCCCTCATCCATGCTCATGCTCATCTTACAAGCTGTTGTAGGCTGGCTGCTGGCAAAAAGAGGACATGAATCTCCCTCTCCCCATCCCTTTTTGGCAAGAGGGAGTTTTGTACATTTGATTTTCAAGAGACTATGAGAGTACAGAGAGAATAGCTTGAACTGATCAATAGTCCCTTGCTTTCAAGCTGCATCATTCACCTTGCACAGCAACTGTTCACACCAGTGAACTGTCTTCTTGCTGGAGCACTTCTGTAAATTCACCCTTGCTCACAATTCAGTAGTGTCACTACTAGCAGTCTTGCCATAATCTGATTTTAGTGGCAGTGTGCATGCTCTATCAAGCAAAAGGCAACTTACTGTAAGAGCTTACTGCTATGCCCTTCTTTTTTTATGGCATGTAGCTAGTCTTACAACTTAGAAGCATAGAATGGTAGGAGTTGGAAGGGACCTTTAGAGATCATCTAGTCCAACCCCCCTGCAGAAGCAGGTTCACCTAGATCAGGTCACACAGGAACATGTCCAGGCGGGTCTTGAAGACCTCCAAGGAAGGAGTCTCCACAACCCCTCTGGGCAGCCTGTTCCACTGCTCTGCCACTCTCACAGTGAAACAGTTTTTTCTTATATTTTTGTGTTCCAGCTTCATGCCATTACCCCCAGTTACTTGTCATTTTTAACATTTTAGTTGCTCTGACTGTAGTTTGCAGATGAGAAAAATACAGATTTTCCTCCCTATTATTCTGATTGCACAGAGGAGTGTTTTTTGCAAGCAACTTGTCCCGTGTCAAAAGTGAATCACAGATTATTTCAGTGGCACAAGAGGCAGATGCTTGCCAGATCAGTGATGTAGTCTGTAAAGTTTATTTCAGTGCACTGGAAGAGCATGCAGTGCAGATGTGCAAACAATGACCTCACCCTGTTTATATTAAAGCCAACGGGTGAAGCCATTTGAAAATCCCAGTGATACCATACTTTAAGTACTACTGTTTTCTTTAACAGTTATAATATTACTTAGAGCTTAATAGGGTACCAAACTAGTGCCTTTCAGTAGAAAAAAAAGCTTGATTCACATAAACAAGTTCTAAATCCTGAGCAAGTCTTCTTGGAAAATCCATTCTCCCTGCTTTTATGAGCCACTATTTTCCCCTGACAGAAAATGTCTCGAATTTATCAGTGTCCATCTATAGCACTGCTGAATATGGTTAAGGTTTAATGAAAAACTCTGTGTGGATTTTCTTGAGCTTCCACTGTCTTTGTAGTTACATGCAGAAATGTAACGGGGGAAAAGCTCAGATACACTCTGATTGTTTATTCCTGGAGGAGCACAATGCTACATCTCTGCAAGATACCTGTCCTAGGATCTGAGCCACAGAAATTCACAAAATGGTCTTAGGATTTGGGAATTCATTTAGTTTGCCTAGAACTCTTGTCCACAATGGTTAGGTCTGGCTGTGAGACTGCTGCTGTCATAACAAAGTGACCTCAGGCAGGAACTAGTACCTCTTTAGGCCAGAACAGAGAGATTGTCTCTGCCATGCAAGGCTTGCAGACTAAACAAAGACTCCCACGTCTCCTGAAGCCCAATCAAGATAGCATGGATAGTGCTGTCACTGACATGGATTTAGAGATACAAAGATGCCACTGAAAAACAACAGTAAGTGGCAGGAGCAGTCAAGGATAGAGATGCTTTTTTTAAATGGCCTTACAAGAAGTGAATACTTTAATACTCTCCACTCTATTAGGAGTCCAAGTGAATACTTTAACACTCTACACACTATTTGGAGTCCAAGCTTCATTTGTCACACTCACTATGAGCAAAAAATCAAATATGTTTCTAACTTGACCTTACCAAGGCCTGTAAGTACTCTCCTCATTTGAAACATTGGGTCTCCTCCTGTGCAAAACCTTGCAGCCAAGTGTGGTACTGACCTGAGCAGTGGGGACTGTGTTTCATACAGAGAGCTCAGCAGCTCCTGGTCTACACAGGACGAGCGGTCCACTAACATTCATCTCCATGCGATTCCTCTGTTTTGAGGCATAACTGAATTACATACCACAGAAATGCTATAGCCCAGAGGAGGATGATTTTTCATCCTATCTTCCATACCTGGAAATAAATACCCATCACTCTTCCTAGACTCTCCAGTCATCCCTGGAAAAGCACTGGGTATGTCTTTGCTTAGTGGACCACAGGTGTTGGTTTAACATCCCCTCCTGCAGGTCCTTACAAAGGCCTGTGAGTCAACTGTGTGCAGCATAATGCCTAAGCCTGTAATTCTGTCCTATCTGGTCCTTGCAGTGAGCCAGCTTTTCAGGTAGAGGCATAGCCATCACACTGTAATTAGCTTTGTATGGAAGATATAAGTACTTCAGTGGAGAAACAGCAGCTTTCTTGAAAATGTAAAGAGATTAAATACACTGAGTGTTTCTCAGCAAAGCTGGCTTTAGCACAGTTTGGAACAAAGGAAACTGAGTTTGGATTCTCACCTTGCTCTGGCAAATGTCTTGTGTTAGGTAGGTGATGTCTTGTGTTGCTGTCCCTCTACCTTTCTCCTTTACCTCTATCAAGAAAAAAAAAAGAGACAATACTATCACTGTACTGGTGTAAAAAAATATCTCTGCAGAGGTTTGCCAGTAACATGGCCAGAAATACATATCACTGCTCCACAAGCTGGCAGAGTCAGCTCTGCTAAGGTAAAGCTAGCATTGCCTCAGAAGCTGTGGGGCAACCTGGCCACCAAAGGCAGATCACATTAAATGTAGTTTATAAAGCAAGGTAGATTTTTACTCTCCAAATTTATTACCATACTGTTAAATGCAGGAAGCATACAAAATAGTGGTTGATTTAGCTAGCACAAATGTGGAGTCAACCCCATGTTGAATTCAGTGACTATGTGACCTTACACCAGGATACGAGGGGCTGGAGTTTTCTGTCTCTCTTGGCCAATATCCTTCAATATCTTTTACCTTTTGACCACGTTTCTTCAGTCCTTTCCATTCAAAAGGTCAGAGATCTCCCTTGTGAATGTCTTTCAGGCTGAAGAGAGGCTGCATGGGGAGGCACTGGAGTACATGGATGTGCAGAGCAACAGACTGAAGACAGCAGCAGATATTGACCACTCACAAACATTGACCACTCACAGACTTTATGTTGCCTAAATCTCTGGAAATGACTAAATGGCCCATCTTAAAAAGATAAAGCCTCAAGGAAAGGTGATAAACCTCCTGGAGCAGCCTTAGAGAAGGATCGGGCCTTCTTTGAGGAAGCACATATGTGCAAAATAGTGTGTCAAAGCAGTTAGATCCAGACTGTGTTTTGTTTTTGTACTGCTCTGGTTCTCTCCCATCAGTGCAGCACACTAGCACTGTGCACTCCCCTGCATCGTGCCCAAAGCAGCCATGAGCACCTTGCCTTGACTGCAGCTAATCCATCCCTGGAGAGCCAAGGGGGCAAGGCTTCCAGGCTTCATGTGCTTGCCCATTCCTCTTTACCTAAGGTGACACAGTGGTGAGAAGATTTATTTCAGTTGACAGAAGCAGGGTGGTCTCTGCCTTTGGTGCTGAACGGGAAAAGCTGGCAGATGAATTTGTTATGCAATCCATAGTGTAATGTCACAACTGTTCCTGTTCAATAAGAAAGTGTTGGGATGCCTGACCTAAAGAGATGACATAGCAGCAATACCTCCCGCATACTGCTAAGGTTGTGTTAAGGCATGTGATCCTACACCTGTCAGATTAAATTAGCTTTCCAGAAGTAAGCTAGTTGGAGATGAAGCCAGTTCATTTATGTGATGCATAGGCAAAATGCCAAGGCCAAGGCTGGGCAGGATTTTCAGCATACCTATATGACACACTTACTGTGCTTTATTGCCAAGCACATAGATGTATCCATCCTCTCAGTCATGACTGCATTCATCCTTTATGGACTGCATTCACTCCATGGCCTCATGTTCCAGTAATACCACTCCCTAGGTGAACTAGAGAAGGCAGAGATGGCACATTCAGTGGCTCCATCATGCTATGGGGCACAGTGCCACCAGTTTGAGAAGATGCTGATAGCTGGAAGGTGGCAAGTCTCAGGGTCCCAACTGCATACCCCTGAGACTGTAGGAAAGTTAGTCTGCCTTTTTCTCCTTGGTAGTCTTTCCCTTCCTGAATGTATAAATTAGAACTCAAACACACCAACCACTGCAACTGCTGTCAGGAAATCTCTCAGCATTAGACAACATAAGTGTCTTTAGTTCTCAGCCAACATTAGACAAAAGTCCAAAGAAAGGGTTTAGAGCTAACAGCTTTATCTCCTGAATGGCAAGAAGTGCTTTTCAGCTGCAGAAGAGCCCTGTAAGGTACAGCTGCTGAGCACATCCCTGCAACACCAGGAGAGTTGGCGTGGCGCCACACAGGTCAGCACGGAAACTCTCTGTGTCAGGAGGCAAGCTGCCACATTCATAAGCAAAAGGAGGAAGCCTCAGCGAAAACATTTAGATGTGGAGCACTGAGACTCTGAAATAATTGGCTAATCCAGCCAGACTGTAAGGATTAAAACACAAACCCCAGCCCTGTGTATTAATTCCTTCATTTGGGTCTTTTCTACCATTACTTTGAAAATAACAAGCAAAAAGCTGGATGTGATTCAAGTACCAGAATTAACACTGGTGTCGTACCTATGGGTCCTGACCAGCCAGGCCAGTTTGTTCCCTTTCCATTGCAGAAAATCTAATTCCTTCTTCCTGCTTAATATGCCATGTCCTGGGGAAGTGAAAGTTTCTTGGAGATGTCTATCATATGTGCAATTAAACTGGATAAAGAGCGGAAATAAATTCTGCTGAAATTACAGCCTTGGTGATTCTGATCTAGGTTTTCAGCAAGTAACTCACAGAGTTCCTTACCAGGCATTTGGAGACAAGTATAAGGAATCACAGCTTCAGAATTATGCCTGGACTTAAAAACTTCATTTTTAAATAGAAAAGTTGGAAGTTCCTCAGTTGCTGTCATAATGTCGCCATCAACACCTGGTTTCTAGTTCAAGATCATCCTTGTATTTCTTTTACACATTCAGCAACTTGCTACAATAAGAGATCATAGAATCATAGTGTCATAGTATCATAGAATGGTAGGGTTGGAAGGGACCTTTAGAAGTCATCCAGTCCAACCTCCCTGCTCTAGCAGGTCCACCTAGATCAGGTCACACAGGAACGTGTCCAGGCAGGTTTTGAAAACCTCCAGAGGGAGATGTTTCCCCAAGCTTTACAACACACTGTTCAGCAGCATAAAGATATTTAAAGAGTGTATGGAGAATGAGGGTAAAAAAAAGAGACACACTTTTTTCTTTGGAGCTGCAGAAATGTGACCCATACTGGCCAAATCCTGTCTTTTTCCTTTTCAACAGCAGTGAAAGGATGTACATTTAACAGTATGAATTTAAACCAAGGCCAATTAGTAGCGACATGAGAGTAGAGATAGTTAATGAGCTGGTTTTCTACAAATAGTCTACTCAACCTAAAGAAAACTCAATGTATATTTTTGAGAAAGAAAACTTAGATTGGTCTACCTAAGATTCTTTAATCAAAATATGTTTTTAAGAAAAATACTGAAAAAATAGTTGATTAAAACTAGCTTCTTTTGGGATGTTGCTGTTTTTCTAGAGAAAATATAAGAAGTTTCAGAGTTTGTTTTATGCAACGCTATGTAGAAATTCCACCTTAATTTTAGAAAAATAGTTGAATAGATGAAGACACTGAATTTTCATCTATCTTAGACTGCAGAACAAGGTCAGTGCTAGTGAGCTATGTATATGGTCATGGAGGTTAGCTGTAGTAAATGCTAGGTAACGAAGTTCAGCTGCCTGTCATTCATGACAGGTATTAAGCAATATCCAGAATAATGGGCAATTCTGTCTGTTTCATGATTTATACTAATAATGTGCTCAGTACAGTCTCTTGAGCTGTAAACCCAGGACAGGAACACTTTTCAGAAATAATTCATGCTGCAGAGAACGTCGTTAAAGGACCCTACTCTTACTTTCAGTAAAAACTTGGAAGTTTTGGAATAAATGCTGACATGGAGTTAACCAGGGCTGAGAATCTGGCATTCATAGGACATCTGTTGGAGTCACTGTCACATGTCCCAGAAAACAGACTCAAATGGCTGCTGAGTGGTTACGAGGGACATTGAAGAGCCTGATAACCATGATCAAATTGTAAATGCATAGGAAAGTGTGGCTTTATTCTTGTCACTGACGGAGGAGAAGCAGCATCTCTGACTCTCAGCCCATGTTCAGTTTCAGTTCGGTTTTGGCAGAAGTGAACTAAACCTTTTAGTACTTCAGGGACCCATAATGGTGGTGGCTCAGTCAAATGTACCTGAGTTGTGTTAGATCTGAAACACTGCTTCCAGTGACCCAGTAGCATTCAGGGAAAGCAGGATATTGCAGGTAAATTCTTGTTTGCATCAAAATGCGGATGATTACTGCTTTTAAAAAGAGGAAATTTCTCCATGGGATATCAGAGGAACCATGTTTTCCCCTAAAATAATTTTACTTCACCATCTCAATGAAACATTTTTCCATTCTGTCCTCTTTCAAAAATGCTAATGAGGAGATTTTTTTAAAAGGAAATTCCTTCCTGTGTTCATCACTTTTCATTAGGAGTTGTTGTTCTGGGAGCAGTGCCATCCTTTTATTTGTTGTTTGAGACACATGGTGATTTTAATTAAGTGGCCATTGTCTGTGTGCATTGTGGTGGTTGAACTTGGTGACCAGGGATATATAATTCTAAGTGTGCAGGGCAGTTGAAGGTTTTGCTGTGATACCTCAGTGGATTGTTTTCACTAGAGAGGATCCTTTCTCCTCTTGGACAGCTTTGTCCTGCATAGTCTCAGGTATGACATTATTGGTGAGTTTAAGACAGTCATAAAATACGTGTATTCAGAAGCCCTGAGTAGAATCCACACAGATGAACTCCTCTTCTGGTGCCCCAAACACACAATTACAATTACTATTACAATTACTCTACAATTACAATTACAATTATTTTATTTGAACCCTGAGTTGCAGGCAATGCACATGTGAACACAGAACCACTGTATTTGCTTTAGCAGGTCAGCACAAGAGAAACTCATCCTTTGGCATTGCCAAAGACAGGGTTAGGTGAAATCAAGAAAATTAATTCTGAAGGTGTGTTTTCTCCATCTGAGCAAGAATTGTTATTCTGCATGGGAGTGGTAAAAACAGCAGGAAAGGAGCTGCACACACACTGCCCCACAAATGCCGATTCCTTTACAGAAGCACTTAAGTTGATTGCAGGAGTGTATCTCTTTATCTCTCTTAAACTACCCCATTCATATACCTAAGCAAATAATCTCTCTGACACTCACTACTGAGGAGAAGGGATCCAAGGCTGCAGTGAAAGCAGGTGTATTTCTGGCTTGAGGGCATTTTCTTTCTTCACCCTGAAGGTTCAGTTGTCTGCATGTGATTTTGCCTTTCCCTTAACAGGAGCCTGTTCAACATACGAGAAGCAAAGCACTTCCTTAACTTCCTGGCTTTTACACAGACTCCCTCACCAGTGTCTGCCTCTGTGAATTAACTGTATTCTGGGCTCAAAACCAGTATGCCAAGATATTTCTTGCATGCTGTGACAAGTTGTCTAGTTAGTGGGGATCAATGCTTGTGACAGCAATCTCTAGTTTAAAGGAGTTAAACAGGAGACCATATTAAAGGCATACCTGGTAATTAACAGTTTGCTTTATCTCCAGTCTCTTCTTTGCTTCCTGCTGTGCATACAACCATGGAAAGAGAAAGCAAAAGAAGAGAGCTAAACCCAGGCCCTTCTAGTTTAGGTGGATTTCACATGCTCCCCTTGGGCATTTATCTGCTGCACCTGTGCAAGTGGGAGCTCACCTTGCTTAGTCCTAAATAACTCATCTGCTAGTTGTTTGGAGCATTGGAAGTGGCTACAGCTTTGTCAGAAGATATATGGGTATAGGGAATACTTATGGAAAACGTTACAGCATCATCTTGTGCTCCTGCTGTTCATACTTCCCACATAGATTTTTCCAAATATAATTATTTGCTGTGTTCAGGAACGGGGAAGTTTCAGCAAGGTGAGCCACTAAGGTCCTAGGCACAAAGGAAATTTGAAATCATGAATCTGTGCTTTATTGGCCATTTATGCCATATATGCCTTCTGCATAGGGAGACTGTAAGTGAAAAAAGAGTGGCAGTTTCCTGGGTGCTACATAAAAGCATAGAGTACTGTTTCCTTAAGTTCAGAGGCTGGATTCCAGTATATAAATGCAAGGAAATTGTCCCTGATGCATCTGTTAAGGGAAGCAAAGCTTAGCCAGGTGGACATGGGTTTCAGGGCACTGGACCTGAGCCAGTCGTGCAGAAAATTGCCAAAGAGAGCAAAGCCAATAGCTTGCATTTATCTATTGTTGATGTTATAATTGCGGAGAAAAATGGATCTCAGAAATGGATGAATATAGGCTCCAGTTCTGCTGGGAGCAGGGTAGGAGAGAAGCTGCAGGAGTCATTTCCCATAATCTGAAAAAACACATATTTCCCAGTGTTTGAACCAGGAGACCAAGGCAACCCTCCAGCTTCTAATTATGAAAGCTATGTAACTATGCTCAACAACAGGATTTTCACTGAGCACAGTCATGCCAGTGCATATGATGATATAGTTTGATACACTTGGCAGGATGGTGGAGTCCACCTTCTTGTACTGGCAGCAAGTTATGAAAGTGAGCATTGATGATCCAATAGGAGCAGGCATCCTGCCACCAATCTTCAAGGTATGTTCATCCTGACATAGCAGTGTCTCTACTTCAGTTCTTCACCCTGCCTTGTTCAAGTGCGGTGATTTCTATTGTACACTGTTTACAACAGCAGAAAGCATTTAGAACCGTATTTGGTAAAGGGCTACCAGTACTGTGCTGCATCATTGCAACTGGTAGTGATGGTTACTATCATGAGAGTTTGCTTCTCTTCAAACACAATGGGAAAAGAATTTATCTAACAGGAAGGAAGCAGATTGAGGAAAGAAAAAACAGAAATAAGGAAATTAACCTCCTGTCTTAATATTTTCTTTCCCGTGAAAGAAGTTGCTGCTGAGTTGCAGAAGAGGAAACTAATTTACAGCTTTGATTTCACTGCTGAGAGATGGGAAGTCACCACAGTGAAGACAGTCATTTAAACTACCACCCTTGCAAAGTTTCAGTTTCCCTGAGGAGTGATTTCTTGGCATTATACTAACTGCAGGTTGAGACCATTAGCAGAACCCTGATGCTCCTTTTTTCTTAGAGTTCTGGATGTCCCTGAACTGGCAACAGTAAAAACGAAGCATCAGCAGCTCTTTTACTTGTTTGTTTCCTTACTTGCTGCCCTGGAAATCTTTGAGTTTTAAATAAACAGGGATTAGTATCTGCCAACTGTTCAGAGTGGAGAAGATAATGTCTTGCTGAATAAATTCACATGATTCTTGGAAGACAGTTCTTTGTGACTGTTTTCCTTGCTTTGAAGCAGATTATAGTTTTCCTCTAACTGTCATCTTTTTGGTGCATTTGCTTTGCATTGGCAGGTACTATCTCTCTTCTACCCAGTCTTCCATAGCAGGGTGGACAGTTGCTTGGTTTTGCAGGATAAAGTCAGTGGGAAATCTCTTCACTGAAACTACTGGTAGCTGCTCCAGTGTCATGCTACACGTCTCCTTAAGGGTCACAAGAATTCTATTGAGTTTTTTGTTGACTTGGTGATCTTTTGTTTTTTCCTACCATGTTCTTCTGGAGACCCATACCATAAGCCTTACCTTGCTATCAAATTTGGGCACGTGATTTCCCAGTGAGGTCAATCAAATAGCATTTAGTTTCTGTGCTGCTCCATGGAGTGCTCTCTGCACATGTCTGAGCTGGCTTTAAACCAAAAAAATCAGGTGCCTTTGGTAGTGCAAGAGGAGCAGGGAGCTTTCACCAAGGCTTTACTGCCCTAAAGGTTCACATGGCTTCAGAGGTGCGTGTTTTTCCACAGACAGTTACGACTCTGTGAGCTGAATAATCTCTGTGTCACTTCCCACACTGTGCAGGCAGATCTCTAAACAAGAACAAAAATGATTTTGTAATGGAAAATTGACATATTCTCTGGTGGCAATGTCACAGAAAAGCATTTTGTTATAACTTTTTTTTTTTTTTCAAGGTTTGAAGTTTTCTTTGGGTTTGCGTTTTTTGTTGTGGATTTGTGATTGATTGGGTTTTCTTGACTGGAACAATTTGACAATCCTGATACTAAACTGTAAGTTATTTTAATCAAATGTAACACACAATTCAGACAAAAACCCTTCACCTCTTCTCTGACGAACGAAAAATCAGTGGTGTGATTGTGAAAATGAGCGTGAGAGAAGTACGATCTTACATAAACTTAGCAAACACTCTCAAAACCATCTATGATTCAGAGGCTTCCTGAACCAGATGAAACTTCAGTTTGTGTAGTAACCTTCACAATATTTCTTCTTGCTGACGGTCCCCAGGCTCCTCTGGGACCCTGACCACCTTCTAGAACCCACGGCATCCTGAGACAGGGATTTCCACAGCAAGCTGTTGCCTTGGCTTCAAAACTGCCCATTCAGCTTCACACAATACTCCTTTTCTTTCTTTCAGGAGAAGACAGAGTGAGCAGTAGATGTGCACTGGCTGTCTCCGTGCCCTCACTCATCATCATTTTACACATCTCCATTCTGTCTTTCTGACACTTCTCTCTTCCAAGTGGATAGGGTCTTAGCAAGTATCTGATATATTTGGGGTTTAGTATTAGGAAAGTGACACTGGCCAAGAAGCAACTGCTTCCTTTCTGAAAACAAACTTCTTGGGAAAGGAAATAAGTTTATGGTTTCCATGTTGTGTACAAACACATGAATGCCTGTGTACAAATCAAATGTTTCATTGAGCAGATATCAGGATGTGAGTAACCTTGCCATTTGACCTACGTTCTTGGCCCATCGTTTGGGTCTGTTAGTAAAAAAATCAAGTACTTTCCTATTTTCATAGTATTTTTGATGAAGGCAAATAATGTAAGGTTTAAATCTGATTTTACTTATGAATATCCCAAATATTCAGAGAGTCCTGAGTGTACCTCCCAAACGATACTCCTCTACTATTTTGGAAAGATAACCATCTCAGATAAAAATTCTTTCTTTTGAACCTACCACATTCACAGTAAAATTGGCTTCAGTGCCTGTTTTCTACACCTCTTTTCAACCTAGTTTATAATCCTTTCACTTCTTGAAAAAAAACAAACCACTTAATGTCTACAGAACAGCTTCAAGGAACTGGGTGGGTGTGTCTTTGACATGCCAGCTGACAGTTTCCACTAACCTCCTCAAAAGGTGCAGAAATGGTGTAAAATCTGGCCACCATGTATATATCTCAGCATCCTCTTGGCTCCTGCCTTCCCCTTGTGTCTTGATCTCCATGCATCCTTGCCTGGGGGAGGAGATGTTCTTGGAGGTTACTTCTTGGAGGTGATTAGTGTTAACTGCTAGCTGAAGCAATGATCGATTTCTTCCTGCATTGCAGGAAAAAGAGAGGATATGCATTTAACTGAAGCTATGTGAACTTGTTTATTTAAAGCAAGCACTTTATTTTCTTGGTGCCAGGACCTTTAGTAAATTTGTAATTTAAAAAAGCAGTCAAGGAAAAAAAGATATCTATAAGTATATGAACACAGTAATGAGGAACATCTACTGGCTTCAATGTAGAAAAGTGCCTTCACAAATGCCCATGCTTAGAAATGTAATTTACACTCCAGTGTTTTCAATTGTCTTGACTCTGCTTAAGTTGGTTTCATCTCCTGAATGTCTGAAACTCTTGACATGCTTATTTTGGTAGGATTTTTGTCGGCTGAACCAGCCTTCTACTATGTGTATTTCAGAATATAAAACCAGGAGCACATATTGTCTCAGTGCAGGGCTACAGATATGATGGAGTGGAACATCTCCCTTACGATGGACTTTCAGACCATCTGGTCTAGAATTTAGTAGAACTTGTGTGTATGTTGCGTTCTTGTGTACTTGTACTGTAGACACATACATGTTTACTTTGCTATTAAAAGTCCGTTCTTCATGTCTTAAGTATTGGAAACACAATAGGGTAACATGTCTTGCAGATCTGCTTGTTAGAAGACGTGGCCTGGAACATTCTGTTACAAGGAATGACCACATCACACATCTCATGATTTTTTTGCTTTAGCATGCTCTTTCCTCCCTCTCTACTCTGCCCTTGTGAGACTGCATCTGGAATATTGTGTCCAGTTCTGAACCCCTCAGTTCCAGGACAGGGAGCTGCTGGAGAGAGTTCAGTGCAGGGCCACCAAGATGATGGAGTGGAGCATCTCCCTTATGATGAAAGGCTGAGGGAGCTGGGGCTCTTTAGCTTGGAGAAGATGAGACTGAGGGGTGATCTCATTAATGTTTACAAATATGTAAAGGGCGGATGTCAGAAGGATGGAGCCAGAGTCTTCTCAGTGATGTTCAATGATAGGACAAGGGGCAATGGGTATAAGCTGGAACATAAGAGGTTCCAAAGAAATATAAGGAATAATTTCTTCACTGTGAGGGTGACAGAGCACTGGAACAAGCTCCCCGGATGGGTTGTGCAGTCTCCCTCTCTGCAGACATTCAAAACCCACCTGGACAAGTTCCTGTATGACCTACTCTAGGTGGTCCTGCTCTGGCATAGGGGTTGGACTGGGTGATGTTTCAAGGTCCCTTTCAGCCCTTGAAATACTGTGATTCTGAGGTTCTGTGACCAGGAGAAATCTAAAAAAGAATCTAGTGATCTGAAGGTGAAACTTTCTGATAGTTAATTACCGATGTTGCCATTCATGCCATCTTCAGAGAAAAGAAAAGGTATTTTTTCCTGTCATACTCCTCAGCCTTAGCTGTGATAAAAAATCAGAGGGCAGAGGCATGCAGTCAGGCTGAGTGAAAGCCAGTGAAATGGAAACATGAGCAATATTCCAATTTAACTCCACAGAAGCCTACTAGTTAGTAAGTAGTTCAAGTATTTTAGTGCCTGCTGTGTTGCTGCCTACAGGGAAAATACTCTAAGTGGTTTCCCTTTCTCACAAAGAAAAGAAGTTTCCATCTATGTTTTATAAAGCTGACTTGTCACATCCATTATACAGCATGACGCAACCAACCAGAGGAGGTACTATAGTGATTTCCATCATATGTTTTAGCTAGAAGGTTTTTGTGAAGGGTAGAATATGTATTTATATACACACATACAAATGTAGGTCAGTTAGCTGTGAAGAGGCAGGTGCTTTATGCTGGCCTGTGGAGTTTCAGATGTAGGGTGTTAATGTTCACATATGTCAAATCCAAACATTATGTCATCTGGCTAGCTTGGCATAAACAGGTCAGAACTATCTTTATTCTGAGAATATTAGACCATTAACTGGAATGGCTTTTAGAACTCCTTTATTCCAGTCCATGGCTGACCAACTTTTTGAGGAAACAGAAAAGAGCAAATTCTGATATTGAGTCTCCAGAGCATACTGTTTGTATCACAGACTGAAAAAATGTCAAGAATAATCTCTGAACAATTTGGTATTGTTTTGGTTTTTTTAACCCCTAAGCCACTTGATACCCTGTTCCATGTAAAAATCGAGAGGAGAGATGAGGACTGGAGATGTGACCAAACAGATGATCCACAGGCTATCAGTTTCCTGTAAAGGAAGCATTTTTAAAGGTGCATGAATAGATTTTGTATGCATCTGTGTGCAGAAATGTAAGCTGTCATCTTCTGAATGTACAGAGCAGTGAGATATCAAGTTTTCAGATGATAGACACAGTTTGGAGCATTTTATTTTTCCAAAAAGCCAATTTTACTATTCCAAAACAACTGCACTACAATACTTTTGTTCAACATTAATGTTTTACATACTTCAGACAGTGAGGAGTGTGTGTGTAGATGTACACAAATAATCAGCATGTAAGAGTGTGCAGTGTGATACAGAACTGCTTGACACATGCATCATTTGACTACTTTACTTGTTCTGGGCTCATTACTCCAGCACTCCCATCATCATTCTAATATCCCACTCTTTGGCAGGAGTAGTCCAGATAGTTATGTAGCTCCATGTTTAGCTTTGATTTGAGTGAGCCTGGCATTAAAAACAAACAAACAAAAAATGATGCTTGATCTTCCTTGTAGGTGTCATGTTATCACTCAAAATGCTATGGATATAGGTTGAAACACAATTTCTGCATAGACAGCATCTTATTGTATGCCCTTTAAGGATGAGGTATGAAAGCTTCAGATCCCTGGAAAGCAGTGAATTCCAGAAACATCACTAAGGTAACTAAAAATGAGACTGAGAAATGATTTCCAAGACTTCAGGAGTTCACAAATGTCTTCAAACTCAACCTTACAGCTACCAAAATAATTAAATAACAAAAATGTGCTTCCACAGGTAGGGAGCAAAAACTGGTTTTCCAGTAAAAAGTGAGGCTGATATGCTCATTTCACTTCCTCCATTTACTACTCAGTGTTTCTATCTTGGCTGCAAAATCTAAAATGAGAAATTACGTCCAGGAGAGGGAACTTGGTTTGGGCTGGGGACAGGTGAGACTAAATATGCCCCACAAGATGCAGAAGACTGATGAAAGGCAAGCAGTTGATCCTTCATAGGACGAAAAGAGGAGAAAAGCAGGTCAATCTGCACTTGAAATCCCTCAGAGAGTCTGCGACTGGCTGAAGGGAGTAGCCTGGGCATGGACAAGTGGTCATGCTCACAAACATGACAGTGAAAACTCTCAGGTGTGGAAATGGCCTTTCTGTCCTTGACACCAGTCGATCATCCCAGCATCTGGGAGCCAGTAAAGCCAGCTGCTAGTGTATCTTGAGTTTAAAACAAAGCAAGCTGGGGGTTATCCCATTTGCTTTGCAGGTAAAACCTTTGCAGTCTGGCATTAACACTGTCTCCCTGTTGAGCCTAGGGAAAGCCACCAGCCTCCCCGGGAAAAAATATGGTCTGCAACCCAGCTCTCTTCCTCTGTGGTGCCACCCACTTGCTTTCGTGTCTCCTCGTTGTCACACAATTACACCACGCAATACATGTTTTTGGCCCAGCACCTTAAATGCTAAAACACATCTTTGTCCCTTTAACTTCTCTCTCAGCTGTTATGCCTGTTTTCTCCCCTCCTCTGGGACTGTGCACTCTGTTGCTGCTCCGGCTGCTGGGAGCAAGCAAGGAGAATTTCTCCTGCTGGCAAGCAACTGGCTCGTCTGGGGCTGGCGTCTTCCCAGGACACTGCTGTTTGCATACCAGCAGGCAGAGGAGCAGGTGAAATGAGACTGGTGACATCTGTACAGATGCATTTGAATGCTTACATGCTTTTACAAACCTGCTACATTTAAAGCCTTCATTTCTCTGATGAGATCTCTCTTTTTCTCCCTCTCTCTGTCTCTCTCTCTGTCTCAAATTATTTTTCCAAGGAGAAAAGGAAAAGGCAGACAGAAATAGAAGGCAAGAGACAACAGCTTGAGGACCAGATACTTCAGCTGCAGCATTTCAAGGTAAGGGACTTATGCCAGAAATGATGGATTGACTAAATCTGTTTGTTATTAGAAATGCAGATCACACCTCTGAAAGCTGGGTAGAGCCCACTCCGACATGAAACAGCTTTCACTGCCGGAGCCTATCTCTTGCAGTGATCATGTCCTGCCTGCTTTTCATCGTGCGTGTTTCATGCACAGGACAGTGTTTCAGGAACAGCTTAGGAACATGGAGTCAGGAGACTGTGAGCGCAGGCAGCATTGCAATGCTGTTATTATTAACGCTGTTATTTATTATACATCATAATAAGACACCAGTCGCTGTGGGTTGGGTGTATACTGCATGGCTTCGGTGAGCACTTTGTGCCTGCAGAGCTGCGTTGGATTTTTCTAGTTGCCTGTCATTAGGTTTTGTGTGTGTGTTGCAGAGAGGGTGCTAGTTAGCATGCGTGTGTGTAAAGCTTTAATTGTAGGATGAAATTATTAGGCATACAAGGCATAATGAAGAGGGTAGTAGTGTGCACATGCAGAGAGGGTGATGATGCATGTGTGTGTGACTACATGGAGAGGCATCTTAATATTTAACTGGGTGCTGAGCAGCCCTAGTCCCTGTTGTACTCCATGACAGCTACAGATCATTTGAAAGCCATCCTGGTTATTTCTATCATTTATCTTTCCTGTCAGTTGCAGAGTTTGTCTTTATATTTCTGCATAGCAATGAGAAGAACAGAAATATACATATGATCTTTTCGTAAGAAGTGCATATTTGTGGGTCAAATCTCATTAGATTAGTTCAGTAGGAGAGCCTGAGGAATTCCGGTGATAAAATGTCTGAGAAAGATGATCAGGACTGGATCAGTTTTTCCTTGCAGCAAGTGAGCTAGGCTGCATTTTTAAAAATTAAACATTTAAGTTGCTTGTGCAGTGTGTGTGTATGTGTGTGTGTGTGTGTGAACAGTGCACCTGCCTGGGGAGTTGGTGTGCAGAATGTACAGATGCACTTGAAGACCAGACTTCAAGTTATGCTGCAGACAGAATCCTTCTCCTAGCCACTGCCATCATGTTCTGTAAATTATTTCTCATTTTCTGGCAAAGATCATAGAATCATAGAATCATTTCAGTTAGAAAAGATGTTCAGTTAGAAATGATGTAGTTAAGCCCGTAATTGATTGCAGCCTACACAAATGCTTCATCAGGTTCACCATAAATCTCTGGATGGCACACATTGTCTTTGGTGTTACCAGTCAATGATGTGATTGTTTTTCTGAGGGGAAGCAGGAGTTGCCATTTCGTTCAGGCTGCCATTGACTACAGGCAAGGGAGTATTTCTTCTGATGGGCAGAACTGATGCAGCAGGGCAGTAAGATGCCTTCAGTGCCTTCGTGATGCTTATTTTTTTCTTTTTGCTGCAAAGCTGAAGTCTTCCTTTATCACATTAACTGTTTCCAAGCTGAATTATGCTTTTTCATTAAATTCTTTACAGAATTGCAGAATCAATTAGCAGAGCCTTTTGGAAAGCCAATTCTGGCAATTCTCTACATCATCTGGTTTATTTTGATACAGCTGTGGCTAAACTGAATTTTATCACCATCCACAGGGAAAAGCAAAACTTCTCAAGGTGGTGCAGTGGGGTCAGTCTCTTGGCTGCTGCACTGACTTCAGCCCTGCTATGCTGATTGCCACTAGCAGAGGTTCTGTCTTGCTGCATACATTTCTTGAGTGACACACATGAAAATTAACTGTTTCCCTTTATTATTTAGTTCACAGCCTAGAGCAAAAGTATAGTCTGCCAAGGGGAGTGCAGGGCGCAGAAATTTAAAATGGCAGCTTTCTCAGCTAAAAGCACAGACAGATTTTAGATCTGGGTATGAGAATGAGCATCATGATAGGAGCTTCTCTGCCTCTCCATTCAATAACATCACTTCCTAAATGGAAGTGGAAAATGGATGTTTCAATAATATCACTTCCTAAATGGAAGGCCCCAGGCTCAAATAAACAAACAAACTAGAGACTCTGACTGAGGATATTCCCTTTCTCTATGGACATAGACCAAGCGAACTGCATTTTGCTTTTCATTCTTTGTTCAGTGTTCTGGTTGCTTAATGGTGTGCAGATCAAAATGGTATTCGGCCAGCCAGTCTGCTGTGTTCATTTGAGAAGTTTTGTGTGTCCTTCATGCATCTCCTCAGGGTTCTCCTTCACCTCACCATGGTTGCTCTGAGCCTCTGCAAGCCAGGATTTCAAAGACTGCTGTAAATATACTCCCCCAGTTTGATATGTCACCCTAGTCTGGCTTATACAGCCCAAAATAGGTGCATCCATTTTCCTTCAGAAGTGCTAGCTGAACATGGTTCATTTCCTGAATTATGTAGATTTGAACAAATTCTGTGCAAGACATAAATCCAGGTCAAAAACACCAGGCTTGCCTAGGAAGCTCATGTATTTGCCCAAAATGCTGCAAGGTTTTATGTCACTGTAAAGGCTTCATATCAGTGTTTGTTAAAATCTGCTGTAGAAAAACCTTTGAAAATAATATCTGGGTTAATCTTGTGTCTGCAGTATCTAGGTTGATCCCACAAGCATAACAGCGTGAGCTCACCCAAAGATATTAATGACAGGATTCAGTGGGTTTCCTACTTTTTTTGTGCAGTGTCAGGGTAATTTTCTTTTTAAAATACACTGTGTAAAATAACATGTTTGGTTACCTAATAAAGATTCTGGAAGCTGCAGGGGTTCTGTTAATTTCAGACAATGTTATTCACCTAAGGAAAGAACCTAATAGAAATAGTTCATTGAAAATGTTTATGCTGGATTACCTGCAGTTTTCAAGTTGCTGATGCCAATTAGACCCCTGGAAAATGGCTTAACTCTTCTACCAGTTCATTCATTTTTCCCTAGTTACACAGTTGTCTGGAAACAAGGGAACAGCAGCTGCTGCCCAGTTGTTTTAGGCAGAAAAACTCAGCAAACACTAGAGTTAGTAAATGTCAGCACTGATTGTGGATAGGTCTTTGGCAAGACATTTGGTTTCCGAGAATGTGGCCCATAGGTTTAGGGTTCAGCTACTAATGGTATATATAAGTTTATGAGTTAGCCAAGGGAAACCCTGCAAGTGTGAAAGTCTGGAGTAGGTGAAAGTCTAAAGTAGTGTAGGCTCTGAAAACTGACTCCCCTTGCAGTTAACAGTGAAAGTGATGTGCCCTCTTCTGTGAGTCATTGGAAAGTAGGGACATTGGTGGGCATAGACAGTGAAAAAGGTATAAAGCTGCTTCAGAGCCCCATTTTTTGAGACTGAACGTGCTATCTTGCTCTAATAAACATCAATTTACAACAGCTTCCCTTACCTCCCACCTACTTTAATCCTTAAAACCAAAATAATCCTCCTCCTTTCATATAAAATAAGGTGTCTTTTGTTGTGCTTTTTAACAGTAGAGTTTAAATGTCACACTTCAGCATTCATTTGCCATGTGCCTATAGACGTCCATGGGAATTGGAGGTGTTACCAGCTTCTATAATTTGAAATCAGAGGAAGAGGCAAAATTCACCTTACAAAAACATGCTGGCTGCATTATCCATCAATATGATGTGGTTTCTTGAGGGAAACAGTAATTGATTTTGGTTGATTAGTTTCACTGGAGATGTGACCTACAAGCAACAACTGCTTCTAAGAACTTCTTCAGCTAGGCAGCAGTTGGGCAGGACTGTTTTAATGGAATTATTTACTACTTCAAATAAATTCTAGGGCAGAGATATTTCTTCCAAGATCTGCCTGCCTCTGTAGATAGTTGAAAAGAATTTCTGTATTTGTTTACTGTAGCTCTGTTTGATGGTGGTAATAAAATAAATGGTACAAAACCTCCTAATTGAATGAAAAATGACTTCTCTGCAGTAACATTAAGTATAATGATAAATCTGTTTACCACTGTTTGCTTATTTCTGAAGTGATATAAATATTAGGGACCCATTTCTCTTAACATCATCTTCTTAAAGACTGTATTTCTTCAACACTTTATAACACAATTACATCTTTATTCTGAAGGAAAGGAGGGCTTTGTATGTTACAGAGAATTTTTTAGGGTATGGTTTTGGCTGAAACTACTTTATCTATAAATAAATGTTCATTATTCCACAGTTATATTGCTATCCTCAATTTATTCTAGTCTTAAAATAACTGCTGTCAGAGAATATAAATAGATACATCTTTCTATATGTGCACATATATATGCTCAGCAGTGTGGAAAAACAAAGATGACTTTTGCAAATGAAGGAATCTTGTTTCTCCTTTACATTGAGTTCCTTTGTGATTTTCAAGTAAATTAAGCCTTAAGTCAAATGTCAACTCAGTCAAGCACACAAAAAATGTTTTCTGATGTCATAGACAGACCTGTTCTCCACGGTGTCAGCGCAATAGCTTCCACAAAGCTATTCTTATTAATAGACAAGCACACTTTCTAGTATGTGATGTCTGCTATGGTAGTCCCAGGCCGACCCTCTATTTTTAATGTACTGGAGCCCACTGCACATCTGAGAGATTGGAAGGTACCATGATCTCCATTTCTCAACTTCTGCTCTGGGAAATGAAGAGACTAAGAGATAATTTGGAAAGAAATTTCAATTCCAGAGCAAAGAGGACCCCTGTTCATCTCTTTCTGTGCATTAGCATCCTTGGGCTGATGCCCATCTTTCCCTGGAAAGCTCATCTCGGGCCAGGATTTAAGCTGAGAAATAAGAGACTCCTTTCAGTTAGCATCTTTTATGATGCAGAAAAGAAGTCCAGATTTATTAGGCCAGAAAGAGAGTGGGAGAGAGGACAAGACTGTGCAGCCTAAAGATTTATGACATTTTCTGAATTGCTTACAGGTTGTGAAACCTTCAGATATCCTTGCCAGGAAGTAGCAGTTGTAAAGGAGACATTTCAAAAATCCTTATATGATTTCTTTTTAAGAATGAAAAGACAAAATATCTATCCCCAAATAAAACCTTTTAGTCACAACAGAAGAGATCCTCCAGGCTAGCTACACTGTTTACTACCCCAAAGATACGGTAGCTTTAATCCTTTCACTCATGTTTCTTATCTGCTTGTATGTCATTGCCATGCAGCTGAATATGCTGTAATTATTCTGGTGTAATCCCTCTGCAACAATGCTTTTCTTCAGGAAAAAAGTATTTTTGTATGACTTATGCTTTGAACTGGGGCAGAGTTATCCTGTATGACCAGATGAGTAAGCCTCCCCATATAGGCAGGGCTTTCTTGAAACTCATCAAAATTGGCATTCACATTGACACCAGTAAGAAGGTCCTTCAAGCAGATCATTGCCTCTCTGGCAGTTTTCGCTTTAGCCAGACTCTATCAAAGTAACTGAAGGATGTTTACAGATCATTTCATCTCCAGCTGCTCCTAATGATCTGCCCAAAAATCAAGTCACATGAACTGAACCCAGCTGTTTAAAATAACTTTTGAGAGGAAATTACTATTTGAGAAGATAATAGTAAAGCAACTGTGACTGTGTGCTAATGATGATAACTTGCAACGCCTATTTGTTTTGGGGGGAGAGGACTGTCAGTTTTTGAAATTGCAGATTGTTTACTATTCAAAAAAGAAGAGAGGGGTGTATTAATGAAATTTTTTTAGTTTTCTCTCAAGAAGTTGCTATACTTCCTTTGTAAACTTTGGAAAACCACAGTGTACCTAAATTTCTGGCTTCAGGTAAAAGCGTGATTGAACTCTTTTCATGTGTGTATCTATAAAAGAGAGTAATATTTAATTTGCCAGTCCAACCACACAAAGTCCAAAACTTCAGCTAGCTTGAAGCTGTTTCTTACTGCAGCTTCCTGGGAAACAGAGATGTTCTCACGGAGTCAAAAAGTAATTTATATGAGAGAGAATCCTGAAAGTCTCCTCATGCCCTTGCTCCCATGCCCATCTTCATCCCATTACATTTGGACTCTTGCCCAGGGCAGAGGTCCCATGTTCCCCTTGGGAAACCCACTCCCAAGTTAGGCCATCATCCGAAGGGCCACATGTGCCCTCACTGCAGCATCCTCATTTGGAGGCTGTGTCCCTGCACTGCCAGTGTGTGTCTGCTGGGAGAGCCCTTAGCCCTCCCCTCAACACTGCAGCAGCCACTGGCAGTTGTTTATTGTTTATTCTTGTTTTGGTGCTTAATATTGCCACAAGTGAAATGCCAATAATTGGAGAAAGCCTTCATTGTCATCTTGACATGAAGAGGTCCTGGAATCTTGGGTTTCCTAAAGAGAGATATTGACAAATAAGCCCCAGCTCTCCAGCTTATGCATGATTGTTTTCACCTGTTAATTCAAGCAGAACTTTCAGGTAGCCTGGATGTGTAGAACATGTGTGTAGAAAAGAGCTTATGTTTGAGTTATCTTTCATTGTATTGTTGTTTCTTGTCTCACTGCAATCTCAAGTCTTTAGTGAGCGTTAGAAACTCTTACCTCTATCAAGCCATACCTACGATCCCCTCTAGTGAAACCTGTCTGTACAGACCAGGGGTCTGTGGCAGATGAGGAGATATACAAACTTAGTGTTTCCTCTCATAGAGTCTTGACAATGTCTTTTGCTGCGATGCGTTTCTCTGCAGCTGAAAGAGCTTGGATTTTATTTCTTCTTCTTCATCTTTGTATGGAAACAAATGTCTACTTGATTTACAAAGTTAAATAAAACAGGGGACCTGAACAATTTAAAAGCAATGCACACAAAATATTTACAGTAATGATCTTGTTAATGGATGGGGGGCTTACTCTGAGGACATAAACCAGCACTTTTTTCCCTCTCAATCTGTACAGTTGCAGTTTCTGTTCCTGAGAGTTTTTAAACAGTCAAAGTAGGAGATCTTCATGAAGGATCTATAGATATCATCATACACATCCCTCAGGTAGCTTGCTGCAGATATGCCATCCCCATGCATCTGCAGCTCTTGTTAGATGCCCCTTGCCTTACCACAAGGGCACCCAGCTGAGATTCAGCCCTTCTGAAGTTAATATAAGTCATGCCAGCTATTTCAGTCTTCCCTCATCTATTTTTACAGTTACACTGTACTGTTTAACATGTTCCTATCTACTCTGTTTCTGTGCTGAATGCGTACTTTGAGAAAGAGCAATGGCTGAGTAAATACCCAGGGGAGCTGAAGGGCTGTCAAATGTAGCAGCTACAGCAAACAAATGAAGGGGAAGTCTTTTGGCTGCCGTGATTATACGTGGTACGTATCATAATAGTAGCCATGGGGGCTTTATTTATTTATTTATTTATTTGGATGATTGTTTATTTATTTATTTGCTTGTTTGCTGTTGATTTATCCATCTCCCCACATGGTTCACTGGTGCTATAGGCAACCCCTGACATGCGAGGAGTTACAGAGAAAAGAGAAGATAGCTTCTTTGGGCAAGACACAACACTGGTCTCTTGGATGAGGAGATTGCCTTGGAGGCACTGAGAGATTTTAGAGCTGCCCTGAAACAAGACATAAGAACCAGAGATCCTGAGCTTCAGGGGTCCACTGCAGTAAGGGCTTTCTGAAGAGGGAAAACTCAGGCACGTGCAAGTGACATGGTGGCCAATAACTGTGACTGATAAGAAAGCTTGTAAGGGGTTAAGGCATCATTCTCCAGTGACTGGTCACAAAAGGTTGTCAATTACAGTAGCCGGGTATTAACAGGCTTGAAAAATTCAGTTAATATGTGTTGTGTGATACACATACGTTAACTACCTGCTGGAAGATGTTTGTGATGCTTGATCTAAATGCATGCTTCTTAAAAAAAGTTTTAAGACATTGCTTCCTTAAGATATTTCTAAGAAATGTTTTCTTCACTGTTTGAACAAACGGCAACAAACTTGCAGCTCTACAGGATAATATTTAAACTGCTTTATAAACATACTATTTGGTTTTAGGCTGGCTAAGCTACACCAAGTAACATACTTTTTTTTGTTGAGTTATGTTTGCCATGACATTGTGATTGAGGTCAAGACAACAATCAAGCTGCCAGTTTTTCAGCATGACTTAGGTCCCTAATCTGACCAATGCTTGAGTCCTATCCTTGTGTCATGCAGACATGCTCCTCAGGCTAGAACAAGTATCTTAGATGACTAGAAACAAAACAGAAACTTTTGCCACTGTGAAAAAACAGATCTTGCTAGTGAGCTGGAAATAACTGCTTGTTCTGTTCCAGGGTCAGCCATGCCACACAAGACCACATCCACCCTGTGACAGGGCAGCGTAAAATCTCTTGTGTTTGCTGAGGACCACACTTCTCTTGCCTTTTGCAAGCACTCTCTTGCACTGAAACCCCACATAGGAAAACTCTGTATTAACGTTGTCAAAGAGTCAAACTGTTTTGTTCACCAGGAAAAGAAATCCCATATCATCCCTCAGCAATACGTTTTGAGAAGCTGCTTATTTTGAGATGGACCTACCTGTCATATGGGCTATGTCTACAACTCTTCTCTGCATTTGTATATTTATTCATGAATTATTAAGGGTGTCTAACAATAATGTGTCTGTTTACACTAGAGCCATGCAAAAAGTTTTTTCTTCTGTTTTTTGGAAGGCAAGGGATGGCCTGCTGGCAAAGGTACCAGTCTTTTTATAATCTCAGTGCATGTCCCAGTAACCTCATTACTAGTGCTGGCAATTCTGCTGCACATCAGCATGTCAGACCCAGACCCACTGGGCAACTGACATTAGCTGGGTTAGGGCCAGCTGGATGGCAGGGGAAGATGTAGGAAAATATGTCAAGCAAGAGATGCAGTGTTTGGAGAAGACATAGGAACATGGTAGCAGGTAAAATGAAGGAATTCCAGAGGAGTTGTAGTGGTGGTGGTTCTTATGCCTATGTTCTATTACAAACTCAGTTCTGTTGACCCAGGCAGATGCTTGAGAGTGTGCACAGGCAGAGCAGGGTCTGCCAGTCCAGGAAGCCTTCCCTCTTGTAGCTGATCCACTGGTTGACAAAACTGTGATCGCTGTTTGGAGTGGTCTGGGTGGCTGCTGAACAGCAAAGCTGGGCTTATTGCTGCCTCCAGAGCTCTAGATCTGCCTAGAAAACTCAGCCATTTTGTGCCGAGGGAGCTTCCTGAAATACAAAGAGCAAATCTGAAATACAACCAGTTAGGCTAACATCCTAATGGGTGTGTTCAAGGCTTCTATCTGATTCTCATAACTGCCAGGTGAAGGAAGAGGTTTATGGCACTCTTTTACTCCTAGTAGGACATGGACGAGTTATATGCAGGTTTGAGAATGTGAGGAACCAGCTTCCTGCATTCAGCTTTTCTCCAGGACACATATTGAATGCATGTGGGGAGAAAATATTTTCATAGTAATAAATTGTTCCAGATCTAAATTGTTAATGTCTGGTGGTCTTCGAGCCTCAAACCCCAAAGACTTTTGGAAAAGCTTCAATTTGGCAAAAACTCCAGTGAAAGTGCCTTTGATGCAGCCCTGCTCATTTCAGTGGAATTACACCAGGGATCATTATTGCCCATTTTACACAGCACAGAAGAGCCTCATTACACTGAATTGTCCACATCCAGTAGTGCTTCTCAAGAGCAGGCACATTTTACTGGAGGAGGCTGTCTTGAGTCAACTTTTGACCTTTGTTTCTCCACAGGATTATCATCTTCCTTGAAAATTACTGAGCAGGCAGAGGAGCACTCCACTGTAGCAAGCACTGCTCTCAAGGAAAAATAGTACTGATTGCCCCTCTAACTACTTGTAAATACAAAAAAAAAAAAAAACAACCCCTACCAGTATTTCTTGAAGGAACTACCTCAAAAGGTAGCAGCACAGCAAGAACTGGCTTTTATAGTGCCATAAAGAGTCAAATGACATCTGGCAAATGCATCTGGACCTCAGGTTAAGATACTGCCATGCTTCATGTGAGACTGGAAATGCTCTTTATGGGCAAGGGTTATGGAAGTAAGTCCAAAATGGGCAAGACTGACAGACTTAATCACCTTTCACAAGCAAGAAATCTAGAAATGGCATATAATGGGAATAATGGGGTGTGAAAATGGTGCCATAATAAAATATCCCCTGATACTGAACTTTTGATGCAATATTAAAGCAAAATATACCATTGAAAGTAAATACATTATTTTCTATACAGCATTAATTCTATGTCTATTTGAGGGCCTATGCATTGTTTCCTTGCTAGCACTAAATGTAAACAACTTAAAGCCCTAGGGCTTTACTGTCCTGAAGCATGAAACCGTAATAAATAGCATGTAAGGGAGCTGTGCACCACATTTATGGCCACGACTGTGTCTACTGCATTCAAACATTTAGCATAATTTCTTTCTGTCCTGTACAACAACTATTCACTTATTTCTGTCCTCACCACGATCTGTTCACAGAATCATAACTTGTTTTCTTTTTCCTTTTTTGCATGTGTTGAAGTGGCTCTACGTTCCTATGCTTGAACAGAATAAAATGTGGCATTACCAGTTATCTCTGCAATCTCACTTGTGTGCAGAGAAATGAAATCACCTGAGCATCACAAGCCCAGTGCCTTTTCCACTTCAGTAACAGCCGTTTCAATGACATGATCTAATTTCAACTGAAGGATTTAGCCTTGAAGAAATTATACTATGCAGTAGCTGAAGAAATAGTTACACCAAACTGTACGTAGCATAGCTCTTGTTGTACTCGTGAAGTGATGCCTTCTGAAAGTACAGCATATTCACATTCCGGCATTGGAACAAGCGGTACAAATACCTGTATATTTACAATAGTGTATCTGGCCAGTTTTGTAGTACTCTGTCATTTTGACAATGTCTAATCCTACAGCACAACCTTGGTGCGTAAAGAAGCTTCAAAATGCAGTAGAGAGTTAAAACTCATAACAGACAGTGAAGGAGGAGCAATGCCGAAGTACTAGTTTGTGGCCATTTTAGTCACAGACGGTTAAGTAAAGCAAATGCACAACACTGTTAAGCAAAGGCAACTCATACAGCTTGCTATTTTTTGTGTCACATCCTCATGCGAGTGCTTTCCTTTTATCAGACTTGAGAAACACCTCCTATTCTTCCTGGGATAGGACTTTGCAAGATTTTTTTAAAGAAGCATAACCCAAATTTTGTAGCGTAGAGGACAGATGACAGCATAAAGTCTTTTGTTTCCAAGCCACATCTGTCTCTGGTTTGCATCTGGCTGTACTGCCTCAATGCTGGCTGCCTCACTGGACTGTCTAATAGCCAGGAGCTGTGCCCAACCACTTAACATAGATCTGTCACCACTTCCCTGTTGCACCCTGCCCATCCTTGGTCTCATCACATATGTCAAAGCCTTCACTTTGGTTTTCAGATGAAAGTGTACTGTGAAAGTTTTATACAAAGCAGGTGAGAGATTTTTCCACCCCTGCCTACTGCCTCAGCACTGTGCTAGTCTTCTGGCAGGCAGGAAAATTTTTCTCAGAGAGCAAGATGGCTGCTGGCAGTCCGGTGACGTATGCCTCCTTGTTTGCCTATTATATTTGCATTGAGGGTATAAATGTGTAACCTCGAGAGCTTGGCAAACAGACCCTCTGAATTTTAAGAGATGCTTCTTTTATTTTTTTCCATTTCTCGGAGTCTTCTTGTCTGGATTCCTCAGTGTAGTATTTAACGAATGCCTTAATTTTCATCTGAAAAAGGAGAGACAGAAACATCAAAGATACCAACTTTCCTGTTTTAGATAAAATACACTGACATTTCACTGAAAAGGAAGGATTTTTAGTAGATCACAGCATGCTTGTCTCTAAATACATCTTTTTAAATATCCCATTGATGCTTTCCATTTTCAAATTCATGCTATTTATAGCCCAAAAAAAAAGAGGCTTCTGGGAGAAAGAAAACATGTGATTTTGTAGCTTAAACATTTCACATAAACAAAGACCTGCACAAAATATCTTATTTTTGGCATACAGCAGTTGTACCAAAGGGACCGCCTTCTCTCCGTCTGAGCATCAGTGTGGAAATTCTGTAAAAGTACATAAAAAAAACCCTGGAATTTATCTGTTCTCCTGCAGTAAATGAGGAGTGACTGTTAACTGAATGTCTTCAGTGCTGTCCAACCAGTAGTTTGCCAGAGACTCTATTAGGACTGCTGGAGACATATCTAAACCAAGTTTAAAACAGAGAAGGCTGCCATCATCTTTAGAATCTGATCTTTAGAAACTTGGGGATTTTTTTTCCAACTTAGTATAACTCAGGATTTCAGATTAGAGACCACAGCTGGTTACCGCACATGTAGCAACATAGTTTCATGTGCAGCTGGTCACATTTCTTTTTTAAAAATAGAACACAAATGTCTAAAGTGCAATCAAGTGCTTCATAGCACTTTGTACCGTAGCTAGCCCAGCAGGTACCCACTGAGTTTTGCTACTGAGACTTCTCAGATGCCAAAGCACGGATTACTAAATGCTTAGCACCTCAGGACCTGCAAATCCATCTTTGACTGTCTTACTTTGTTTCTTGGTTCATGTGATGACTTGGAAGTCTTCTGACAAGGGGATATTTTAAGAACACATTGGGCCTGAAGGAGCTAATGAAACTGGGCAGTAATCTGAGTTGAACAGGAAAGCAAAGGTCCCATGGAGAAATCTCATTACCAGCCCAGAAAATGCAGAAGGAAGCAGTAGTAGATGGTAGTGGAAGCAAAAGGAGCAGCAAACTGCAGAAACTGTGGCTGGAGACAGCAATCTCTAGTGTTTAGTGAAAAAACACCTTGGAGGCCATAAGCAAAGCAGTTCAGCTGGGTAGAGTATGATTCTAAAATCAGTGGGTCTGACTGTTGAACATGACTGCATAGTACAAGAGCATGAGACATTTTCTGTTATGCACAAGTACTAATCTATTTAGAAATCACTTAAAAGCCACCCAGAAGTTCTCTGGTGAACAGCACAGTTAAAGTCATTGAAAGCTGGAGTCATTTGTAAAATCTAATTTGCTTGTGTGTTTTGCCTTGCTTTCTGTATGCTGCCTTATTAAAACCTAATTGCCTGATGTCAAATAGTCCATGAAGTAGCATGAATAGTTTGTGCATAGATACTATTTCTATATATACACTCGAAAAATAACAAGTAAGCCTTGCCTGTCATGTCAAGTCTTTCTATTTTGGGCTGGGTTTGAAGCCTGTATTTGGTGATGAACGTTATTCCTTTATACATAGTTTGCACAAGTCAGGTTTCATTCCAGTGATGAATATGGCATTGAAAAAACTGACAATGCATGTTTGGGCAGCCTCTGAAATCCAGTTTCTCTGAACTGATGATTTCCTTACTGGCTCTCACAGCTGCTCCTTGAACTGGCATTGCCAATCATTTTACAAATTCAAAACCAAAGCTCTTTTTTTCTGTTCAGTGTTAGTTCGGTCAGTCCCTTGGCTGACAGTTTTTTAAAACTAGCTCCATTTTCTTCTTGCTCAGAGGCTTTGGGTTCCTAACTGTCCTTTCAATGAGTGTTTATTATGCGACCAACTGATCTCCACATCCATCTAGCAAGATTTGGGCCAAACAAGACACACAACTTGATCCGCTATTTAACGGATTGCTTGTATCCGCTGCATCTCCACTAGTGAACATCCTTGGGTGAACTGCAGTTGGGTTAGACCACGGCTAGATGAAGTTGTAGCCATGGATTTGCTGTAGAAAGCACAGCAAAACCTCTCAGAAATCTTTCTATTGGGTGTAGACTATTGTTGTTTTCTGTGACAGTGTTGCTGTGCCCTGAGAATAATGTCATGCTTTTGCCCAGCCAGCAATGAAGCACTATGACAGTCTCTTGCTCACTACCCACCATCCACCCCTATCCTCCTTAGTACAGTGGAGACCCTAGAGAGATGAGACGAAAAGAGATAAATAAGGAAGTTGTGGATTAAGACAAGGTCAAGGAGAGCTTGCTGCCACTTAGAGTTCCAGGCAAAACAGACTCCAGTACTCAACTTAGAGGGGAAAGTAGGAAAGTTTATTCTACTACCTACAAGAAATAGAACCGAACAAAATGCAAAAAGAGAGCTGGACGGCTCCCTCCTTCATCCCTCCTTTCTTCCCAGGCTCAGATCACTGCTTCTGATATCTCTACCTCCTTCCCCTGCTCCAATACGGGATCCCTCCCCCGAGACACAGTCCTTATTGAACTTCTGTAATGTGAGTTCTTCCCCACATTTACAGCTTTGCAAATACAGAGTCTTTCCCACGGGTCACGGCCTCCTCTGGGCATAGTCTTAATGAACTTCTCTTGTATGGGTTCTTCTCAATAGCTACAGCTTCTGTGAATATGGGGTCCCTCATATGGGACACAGCCTCCTCTGAGCATAGTCACTGCCCCTGGTTCAGGGTCTTTTAAGAAATGCTAACAAATCTCAGCTTCACCAGTCCTCTCTACAGGATGCAGGGGAGTCTCTGCTCCAGCACACCTCCTCCTTTCTTCCTTCACTGATCTTGGGATCTGCATAGTTGCTTCTGTCTCTCTTCCAACTCCTTGTACCACCACCAGCTAGAAAAGAAGGAAGGGCAGAACAAGAAGGAACAGGAAGAACTCTCCTCTTCCCACTTCTTCTTAAAAAGTGATTGTGGGGGCACCTATTTGTCTCAGCCCCAGAAGTGGGTCTGGCTCAGAGCTGGGGAGAATTTTGAGCAACTTCTTACAGGAGCCGTCTTTACAGCCCCTTCCACCTTACCAGAAATGGCTCCATGTCAAACTATGACAGATACTTATAATTTCTGGAAGACTTTTGGGTTTTTGTTTTAATTATTATCTAGTTAAAGGCTAATGTGTGTGCTTGTGGGAACATACACATTTGTCTGTCTGCCTTTATGCCAATAAGTGTACAGAGGCACATCTGAGGTATAAATAAAAAACTATATATTTGGTTAATTTAGTAGCACAGTGATTTTATCCATCACAAAACACATTACATTTAGAGCATTCCTTTGATTTTGAAGCTTTAAGAAGCTTACAATTTGGGTCCTTCCAAAATATGCCTTATCGTTCACAAGTGATCTTCACTTCTGTTCAAAGAATTCAATTCTTGCAGGACCAGTTAATTTGTATGGTTTAAACTCATGCTTTCATTAGGAACTAATAAAAGTTTTGTATCGATGGTGAATGAAGTGTGTACTCTTAAAATTGACACTCCCTAAAGCTGGAAGACCTGACATCTGGATAAATAGCTGATGGATTTCCTGAAAGCAGCTGTCTAAACTAGTAATAAGAAATTTAGTGGGGACAAACTAATATTCAGAAGCAGAGGCATCTCTTTCTCAGTCTTCAGATAGTTTTTATTCAGTCTGTTCCTAAGGTTTGGGATTTTTTGCCTTACAGTCAAAAGCTCTTCGGGAAAAATGGCTGCTGCAGGGAATTCCTGCTGGCTCTACAGAAGAGGAGGAAGCCAGAAGGAAGCAGTCAGAAGAGGATGAGCTGAAGGTGAAAAAGCTGGAAGAGAACATACACAGGTAGGGATAGTTTCCTCTTGCTTTGCCTAAGAACAATCACTTCCATTAAGGCTACCTGGGCATTCTTTGCCCAGGTACCAATCTCTGGCAGCAGCTGACTGCAGCAGGCACACATACAGCCAAACAGGCCCATAATTTGTTTCCTAGATGCCCGTGGTTTACAAGGTATAACTGTTTGTGTTTAATGGACTTCGATGGATTTCTCTCATGAGCGAGTTAAAAAGAAGGCTGAGTTCCCCTTTCAGATTAATGTGTATAATGTGACCAACAGTTGAGAGATTCTCCATTACTTTACACCTCCTACTGCCAAAACAAGTTCAAAGAGGCACAGCTCTCTTTTGCTCTCACTTCAGTGACACAAATGACTTTTCAAAATACAACACCACATGCCACCGGCAGATCAAATATCACTGCTTTCAGAAGCAAGGTCTGGGCATTAGAATGATTTCCTTTTATCAGTTTCCCATTGCAGCCTGTGTTGACAATTGTCATCTTTTTGTGGTTTGATTTGTTTTGGTACAAACAGTGGGCTCTAAAGCTCATCAGGAAAATGCTATTAACCCTCACAGGACAAATTCCAGACCTCCTTCTTCTGCTATTTAGGCTGTGTGAATTTTGATTTCTTTCAGCTGACAGAAAATCATCAAAAGATGGTCAAATTTGGCACCACGACTTTTAGAAATGCAAGGCATCTAAGTGACAGAAGAAAATAAATAGGACCAACAGTCCAAGGACTGAAGTTTTAGCCTAGCCTCTAGTGAACTCAATTTGCATTTTGCCAGATTTCTTGGATAAATCACTGACAATGGGTTTTTTTAGTATATACACAAGCAGATCCACCCTAAGCTTGGACAACATTAAATAGCTTCTATGTGGAAGTAATAGATAAGCACGCATGTAAGAGTTGCTTCATCCTACTGGTCTGTATGTTATGATTCCTATTAATTAAAACTGATCTCAGAATGTGCATTGTTCTTTTACATCTGTGGTAACGTAGGTAACGTAAGACAATTTAGGTTTCATATACTACCTGATGTTTTACTCCATAAATTGATACGATAGAATACATGGACTGAACTTCAGAAATATATACTGTAATACATATTTTATCTAGTGCTGAATGTTTTAAGCTGCTAAGTGCTCTGACTCCATCCAGCAAAACACATCAGCATGTGCTTAATTTCAGCTGTGTGAGTACATTCACTGAAGGCAATTAAACCTCCTTTGCTTAATTAGTTCAAAGTGTAGGTTGAAAATCTGTCTAAAACCTTTGCTCCTGTGATTTTGGTTTTTTTTCTTCCTTAACTTGCAGCCATGAAATTAGATTTTTGAATATTTGGAAATCACAGAGCAATCTTGTGCTGTGACTACCTATCTGTCCAATCAGCTGCTTGAATCTCAGTTGAAAGGACATCTGTTTGACAGCCTTGCTAGCATGCCTAACTTCCCTGCCATCTTTCTAAGCGAACTCCAGAGGCAGTGAAAAAGTATTTTAGCTTAAATAAGAAAATATTTCACCTGAACTGTGGATGTAGCCTCAAAAGAGGCCAAGGTCATTAACCTAATTAAAATTTACATTATAATGACATGGCATGGATCAAGACATCTGTAAAAGAGTGTTGTGGCACACATACTGAGTGTGCACAGGATGAAGCTTACTCATGAAGGCCAATGCTCCACCTCTGCTAGCAGCCTACACTCGTGCTGCTGCTTTAACCAGGGGGAATGTGCAGTCATCTGTTTCCTCTTGCAGCAGAGCATCCCATCCTCATCGTATAGACTTTGCTTCTGCTCACACCAAAGCATTCAGGAAGATCCTTTTCTCATACCTCTGCATTTACTACACAATCAGCCATGACACAAGAGAAATATCCACCTTCATTTGCAGGCCAGATGTAAAGAGTACATATGGCAAACTGAGTGAACTGCAACTCTTACAACAGAAAACTGAAGGAAGTCACATTTGAGACCAGGCTAGTATTCACAAACGAGGATGTGAGCTCATGTAGGTCTGTGCTGTCCAGAAAAGGCAAGTATATCTACATTAGAGAAACAGTAGGGCTAGCTACGGGTTTTCAGAAAGTCTTGAAGGCCATTCACATGACACAAATACTTAACTTGAGTATTGCTTTTTCTAAATCAGTTTTAAGTGATATCCCCACTAAAATCAGGCATTTCGCAAGATATTTGCATGTTTGTGATGTTTATTCTTAGGTCTAGTCTAACTGATTCTCCTTTGTGTGGGAGGTGTTTAGTTTCAACTGGGGCAGCAAAATGCATGAGTGTACAGAATACTGTTTATTTATTAGACTTCCATTTATCATGATATGAGAAATTGGATCCTTTGGTTTGCAGCTTACAAGAATATGTGCATATGAGTGAATTTAGACATAAGTGTAATGATTTAATGAGTTCCCTCGTCTCCAAAATCATACAACATACACATACACCTTCAATAGGGAATGCAAGACAAGATGCATGCATATGAATGGTGTAACAGTGGAATACAGGCAGAATTATCTTTTGATAGTTGGTTATTATGTTTAGAGGTTTTGGAACAGTCTTTGTATCCAAGAATGCAAAGTTGAATTGACCTAAGTTTGGTCCTGAACTCAAGGCATTCCTGCGTTTCTGACTTGAATTTTCAGAATAAGTTTTATGCCACTACATGTAAAAATCCTAGTACTGTGTCTGGAATTTCATTTAAAAAATGATTGATCCAATGGACTTAACAAGAAGATTGTACCCTGTTGAACGTTATTCAGCATTCATTGAGTCTCAAGTATGCTGGAAATCTGTCAGTAGGGGGAAGGATGAAAAGGCATTGTTGCACTATTAAATGTTTGAAACCCAGCTGCAAGATTAGTGGTACCATTGTATCAATTGCAGAGCAAAGCCAGACGTGGGATTTAGGATATCTCTTGGCACAAACTGTCCTTAGACATAGAGAAGCTTTAAAGTTTTTTTAGTTTTTCATATTCTCCTAAAGATCTTGGGTTAGTGTTAGATGAAAGCTGATATTTCTGAGTTTCTTTCCCATTGTCACAGTGTGAAAATGACCTCCTGTTTTCTGCAACTACTCTAGATTTGGGCTAAATTATATCAAAGCAGTAAAAAACTAATGAGAAGCATTTCCTTTCCCTTAAACTTATTCTCCAAATCACAGATATGAAGCATATTGATACAGATGCCCAATCAACTGCCACAGCCACATTTCTGGTAGTGTGTTGTAGGTGAAATGAGCACTGGAATGTGTTGTATGCCTCCCACGGTTATTTTTAGCACATGACAATCTGGTTTTTTTGCAGCAATGAATGGAAAGTTGGCATCTGACATCTGGGTATTAACAGGCAGCATTTATAGAGCAGAGCAGCCCACCTGGAGCCTGCTGTTCTTTCACAGCATTTGAAAAGCTCCCAAATATTTTTTTCACTAGATTATGTTATAGTATGTGCAGGCAGCCCAGGTTTACTACAAAAGGTGAAGCTCTGAAGCTTTCATGTAGCATGCCAACATGAAATACTCTGTGACACCTTACCTCCCTACTTGATGATAGACACTGGCATGAGATGCCAGGACTAGACTTGTGCACTTGAAGAAAAGAAACTGAGATGAATCCTCACTAAAGTGTCATATCCCTTCAGTAACGAACAGCACATCTGCACATATTAGAGGAGGAGATGCCCATCAGCCTCAACGAGAAACAAACTGTTGGTTTAGCAGAGGAGACTCTTTAGACATGTGGACCAGGCAGGGAGCTTACAGTAGTGGATGCTGGATCTCCGAACAGCACATACAAGAGACATTTGTGGCACTTTGTCACTGTAGCAGCTCTTGGGGGTGAAGTAATGCGGGACAGAAGCCAAGGTGTAAATATATGTCCTGCTCTTTACTGAGGGCTACTCAGCCGTCAGTACACTCAGCTCCTAACATTTGCAGAAGCACTTCAGGATTGTGAAGTGGTTCACCCTCATGTGTGTTGGTAGTGTGCTACAGCTGTGCCACCTCTAGGAGGAGGCTTTTCCACAGTGATACAGCATGGAGGGAGAGCTCCAGTGTTCATGGTGGCAGGGGCAGGTCTGTGCTTTGGACCAGAGGCCATGCACCCTTTCCTGGACAAGCACATATCTTTTCTGGTTGCTGTTGTCTTGCTAACATGACCAGGTGATAAATACGTACTAAAACTCCTTCCCTCACAGCAGCTTCCATCATAAAGTGTTGCTGTTCTTCTGTGCTTACTAAACCTTGGAAAGTATATGTGTTGCACTGAGACATGCCTGGGAGAGGGACTGCAGGACAAGTACAGCTTCCATCCAAGAAAAGAGCTTGACCTGGATTGATCAAAATGATGCTGAATGCAAATTTACACAAAAAAAAGGTTATCAGTGATGGAGGAAGAGAGATTACATCACTTCTCTCACACAAAATATTTTTGGTTGTGTGAGGCTCTTCTGTTGTTCTGCTGTGCTTGACCTGTATCTGTTAACCAGGTATTAGACAGAAATCCTAATCTAGGTAGAAAAAAATGCAAAATGGAAGAAACTTCTCCAGAGCTGGCAGAATTGTTCTTCTGTTTCTGCAGCTGGATCTTCCAGCTAAATGCTTAGATTGGAGTATTGTCAGAGAGGCTGAGCTAGGCACTGAGAAGAAAAACTCACCAAACTGATTTGATATGCAGAAAATAAAATCTTATTAATATACTGTGTTGTTGATAGACTCTGAGTGCTTCACAGATCTGATAGTACATTAAAGTCTCTTCTCATTGGAGAGTCCAGCATATACAGGCTTGTGGTTCAGCTGAGCTTCTCATTGCTGCTTCACTTTCGGCATTTTCTCTCTTCTTGGTACAATTCTTTCATTTCTTTCTGATGCCAAGGTGTGTTTCCTGCTGTTTCTTCCAAGGATAAAAACTTCACATGTGTCAGACTGGGAACTGTGGGTATAATTCTGTCTCTCTTGGGACTCTCACTAATTATTTTTGCATGACAGAGGGAGATAGAGCATATAAGACGGATGTGAGTGCACTCCTTTGAAAGAAGGATCATCTGACGTCAGAAACAGCTGCTCAGACTTCTACTAGAGCAGACAGTGCAAGGCAGGACTAGAGGTGCCATAAACCTCTCCTTAGGAGAGTCTCATTCATTTTCCTTCAGTGTTAGCCTCCAGAGAGATATGAATGGTTGCTGAAGTGTATGTTAGTGCAGAGAACAGTGTGTCCTCCAAGTATGTAGTCTGCATAAGCATGAATGTTTTGCAGCTTCCACATTAATAGCAGCTGGAAAAAAAATATCAGGAAAATTGTTTATTCAGTATGTTTGAGTTTCACCTAGGCTGACAGATCATAAAATCTTTTAGGTTGGAAAAGACCTTTAATATTGAGAACCGTTAACCCAGCACTGCCACATGCACCACTAAACCATGTCCCTCAGCATTACAGTTACGCATCTCCTAAGCACTTCCAGGCATCGATAGTAACTTTGCCGCTACTCTGGGCAGCCTGTCCCAATTCTGAAAATCCTTTCAGTGAATAATTTTTGTCCCAATAACCAATCTAAACCTCCCCTGGGGCAACTTGAGGCCATTTCCTTGTGTCCTATCACTCATTATTTGGGAGAAGAACAGAATTGAACCTCACTACAACCTCTTTTCAGGGAGCTGGAGAAAGTGAGAGGGTTGCTTAGCTTCCTTTTCTTCAGACTAAATACTCTCAGTTCCCTCAGCCACTCCTTGTCAGACTTGTGCTCCATTGCCCATCTCTGGACACGTCAGCACTCTAATCACAGAATGACAGAATCACAGAATCTCAAGGGCCAAAATGATCCATTCTACCTTGAATGATCATCTAGTCCAATCCCCCTGCCAGAGCAGGAACTCATCCAGGTGTTTTGAATGTCCCCAGAGAAAGAGATTTCACAATGTCCCCCTTGTAGTGAGAGGCCCAAAACAGAACACAGTATTTGAGGTGCAGCCTCATAGCCAATCAGTCTCTTCAAAGTATGCTAACCTTAGAAGGAAAGAACAAGCTTTCTGCATAGGAGCAGATGTTCATCCCCAAGCCTTCTGTCTGGTTTCTGCTAAGATTGAACAATATCAGATCTCATCCACTGAACATCCACAGATTCCAGTTTTGGGAACCATTAGGAACTGTGGTTTCCAAAACAGCATATCCTCCACCTCCCATAAAGATTTAGTATTCCATGTGCAATGCATTTCTTAGAAAAACAGAGATCAAAACAAAACCAGGCAAAAAACCTCAACAACAGGAAATATCTGATTTCCAAAGGAACTCGCTCTGTGGTGTGATTAGAGAAATCCTCAGGACTTGCAGGATGATCTCAGCAAAGCAATGAGGTAATTGTTGCTGGGTGGCAAGGGGTTTGAGGTTTTTACATATGGTATAATACACTCAGAGCATTTTTTTAAAAAAGAAAATACTTTAAAATAATAACACAGCTTATTACCTCAATTCTGAAACTCAACCCATAGTTAAAATAGCAGAATGGCATGCCAGTGCTTTAACAGCTACCTAAATGCTGGTGTTCTAGGTTTAGGAGTAGCAGTCTCAAGATCTTTCACAACTCCAAGGCCTTGCTAGCTTTTAATTATTTAATGATGCCTATGCATCTCACAAAAGTGGGCAAATGGACATACTGTTGAAGTTGAGCACAGACTCCCTTTGCTCCAGCTATATTTGTTCTCCGAAAATATGTGTACTACATATGGACCGCTACAGAGACATCCAAATTTTCCTAATTTGGGAGTGAGATATAGAAGAAATTCCAAAGCCATGTCTCTACCTATCAAGGAATTTCCACCTGAAGTGCCTGTCACTTCATCCATGTCAGTATGCTATAGATTAAGAGACATGTTCATTAAGAAGAAAGGGACATACAGGCTTAAATTCAGTCCTGAACAGAAACAGGTTTTCAAAGCCAACTTTTTTAGGCAAACTAGCATATGTTAAAGTAGAATCAGCTTCTATATGTGCTGAAACTTTAATAAGGTAGTTTGCATGTTACAGTCCCTTGTGAAAGGGGTAGCTCTGGGCCAGGCTCAGCAGGAAAAATGCATTTTCAGCCATTGCAGCCTTTCAATAAAATGGACAAGGCTGGGGTTTTGTTGCTGTGCTAGATGAGACCTAGTGAGAGATTATCAAATGCAAAACTTCAGGGCCTCCTTGGCTTTAACATTCAAAGCTAAACAATTTGCATGACTCTCTGTGTTATGTTTGCAAGATAGCAAATATGCATGGAATATGTCATAATGCATGCATTCATCATATGTGTTGAATCACCACACTCCCTCTATATGAAAAGACATCTAATATTTTCACACTTCTTTTAAGCCTAATAGAACTGTCAGGGCTTTCCTGAAACAGTAAATTGTGATATAGCATAAAGAGCAGGAACTGTTGACTTCATTACATCTGAATTAGGTCTTAGTCATGGGCCAAACAGATTGTTGTCTGGAGTAAAACAGAAAGAACTAGCTTCCATTCTTTTCCTTATTATGCTTTGCTCAAGTTGGCTGGTTGGCTTTCCTTCTATGCTGGCCATACCATAGGGCAGTCCTAGTAAAACAAGATCCTTCTACACAGTCTGTACAGTGCTTGGTAGATGGAAAAATAAAAATGGAAAATCTGTAACAGAAATATATGTTTAGGTGACATACATAGGCACAATTTTGAAAGTGATAGGAAACCTGGAGTATATTTACAGGGAGAAAGCAGAGAGTTAGGCGACTGTCTGGCTTGATGTTATTGTGTTGGTGTTTTGCAGTGATTATTTACTCAGTCTTCACCTTAAATTAGAAGATTTTCCTTTTCCCTGACAAACCTTCCTTTATGTGCTGTGTCTGTTTCTGGCAAGGGCAAAACATAGACAATAAACACATGTTTGGACACGTGCTCGTAGAGCCAGGGAAGACACAGCAGCAGTTCTGGTCCTAGAGAGGCTCAATCAAAGGCTCAGGTTAATCTTATATTACTGCAGGAGTTTAAATGTCACCTACATTTAGAGTATCATCTCCTTTAGCACCCTCCATGGAGCCAGTGAGGAAAGCACATCACCTCCATGGTCTGTGTAAGCCCATCTCTCTTCCATGAGTATAGATGCCTCAATTAAGTGCCTCAGCTGGAATGGGTGGAATTTAAGCCTTAAGGTTTCTTCCTGCACAGTCACCTTCCACATCACAGGTGGAAGTCCCAAGGAGACACTAGGAGCTAGCATGATGTAAATAGTCATTAATAACAATTATGTATTTGGTGCTTTATGTATTTGTTACCATCGGCTCTGCCCTGTCATTCCATCTAGCAACCTGCACTGACATGTGTTTCTGCAGAGCTGAGCTAGTGGACAGAGGAGCAGCCTGGATTGGAGCAAGGTTCAGTGTCTGGAGCCACCCAGTGGGCACCGCAAGGCTCAGCCTCTTTGTTGAAAAATCTGTAGTCTGAGAAGCTTGGCATTTTCCCTGTAGGGTTTTTAAACTGCTGCAATACATGACTTCTAAGGCAAAAAAATAACACAGATCCCATCTGGTGCTCCACAGAAGAGAAAGAAAGACTGGATGTGCAATCAAGAATCTCCCCTGACATGAAAGGGACAGCCGCAACGGATTTTATTGAGAAGTTGCAGTAGAAAAGTCTCAAGAAGGCACATTCAGGAACAGAGAATCTGGTGGCACGTGTATCACAGTCTCACTGTAGAAAAGCAAATGATTATTGAGAGAGAACCTCAGTGTGCTGGAAAACACCTGTAGCCATCCAAGAATACAACACAAGAATGATATAGTCAAATCAACAACGAAGGACATTGAGAATGTTTAGAGCAGTATGTTACAAATGTAAAACATTCTCATAGCCGTGTGCAAATATGGGCTTTGTAGGGTGAAGTTATATATGACTCCATATTGTAAGACACTGAGGAATCGGGTTCCAGCACAAGATTGTTATGAGAACTCAAACTAGAGAACTGTCTTGGTATGATAGATATACAGAGGGACAACAAAACCAGAGAGTAGTAAGTGGAGACAGTGGGAGAAGTTAATGAATGCAACAAATGCATGGAATAAAAGCATTTCAAACTTATACTTGCATAGCATCTCCTCGGACCCACTATTGCCGTGGATGAAAAAGGATTGAAAGGGATGTCAAGAATGTAATCAAAACCCAAAGCTGCAATTAGGACTCCTGTACAAATAGCATGTTGCAAGTTTGGTGAGTGAATTGAAGTGACTGAAGCGGCTTGTGATCTTAAGATGTCATTAGTGGCTTACAAAAAGTATTTGAAGGGGGAGGTAAACTCCAACATTGAGGTCAGACTTGAAAAATGTCCACACTTCTCCTTAGAAGTCCTTCAGCCAGTGAAGATTACCTAATATACAAGGAATCATAGCTATCAGGCAGTGGAAGAGAGGTATATACTGAAATGTGTCCAACTGAATACTACTCATGTAAAAGAATCTGTGGAAAAGAGTTTGACACACCCTAGCTGTAAGTAACATGAGGTTACTGGGTCTTGAGCAGGGATCTGCTCTCCCTCTCTGAGCTGCCAGTCTGCATCAGGACAGATTCACCTCAATATAGTACTATATTGAGTCCTAAATGGACAAGAAATTCAAAACCAAAACACCTTTTGAGGAAAAGATGAAGCCGATTCTCAATGACTAGATCACTAGTGAGATAAAAATTTCAAAAAGCTGTAAAAACATGTAGACTGAAAGTGGTTTAGAAGTCTAGAAGACTGTGCAGATCAATACTTTTCTCCTGCTGTGCTATGCCCAGAAAAGTGCTTTTAGTCCTTCTTATGAAACAGTGAAGTTTCACAATTATGTCTTTTTTTGTACCAGGCCATTGCTACTAGTACAGCTACACAAGCAGAGCTTCACTTTGTGGATTCATTTTTTTTACTGGAGAAAAGTACAGACATTTAAACAGAATGAACTCTACAGCCAGAGGTTATTGTAGCCCTGTATAACCATCTCTCTACTGGAAAACATACTGAAATAAAGTGTGCCTAAAAATAATCTACCCTCCAGGCAGCAATACCACATCAGCAGAACGGTCTCAAGTCAGTCAGTCACTGGACACCCAGGGACCAAGTCTTTGCATGTGTATTCTGCTAGACAAGCATATGCAGTACAGCATGTGTCCCTGGGAATTGCCTCAAGGGAGAAACCAGCCATGGCAGGGTGAAGTTTATAATTAGCCCTGATTTAAACTCTTACTTCTACTAACAATTTCTTGCTTGACTTGGAGCAAGGTACTTCAACATTTCTTCCACATCTCCTATTGCAGCGTTTATCTTTGTAATTGTCTTTCCCACACTTTCATCATAATGTGAGGCTAGCTCTTTGATACAGGGATAGTTTCTTGGTGTATGAAGGGAACTCACTGATACCACTTAGATACCCAGAGCAAATTTTTGTTCTTCAGAATTCTGTGTATTCTTCTCTTAGTTTGCAGTGGCAACACAACTGAAAAATAGATGCTTATTAACACAATTGGTCCATTTTTCTGGAGAAAACAAGAAAAAAATGGCCTCTCACTGAAAAAAAGATGATTCACACTGTGACTGGGCTTGTGCCTCTTGCTGACTGTAACCTGGCTCTTGGTTGACACACCATTCTTATGTATCAAAGCAGCATGATTTGAAAGCAGAGGAGCGTCATGGTATTTGGGTGATGTATGCGAGTTACAGTGTGAAATTTATGCTTTTAATCTCTAATATGTAAAAGAGAGATACAGCCCAATTTGAAACAGCAGCATTTACTGAGTATAGGCCCTCGTGCTGACAGAGTATAAAATCCTTCAGCTCTCTCTGAACCTGTGTGCTAATGGCACTGCAGCTGCAGCAAGATGGATCAGTTGTTTGCATACTGATGTGACTGACTGTGTGTCACACTGTGTTGCACTGGTGCAGACTTTTACACAGCAGAAGGATTCCATCAAAATCAGAGAGTGTGCTTCAGCCTCATGGGTTGTGGTAGTTTCCACTCATCTACCGGTGGCTGATGCAAGATAGGCTCAAGCTTCAGCAAGGTCTACCTAGCCACGCAGCTGGCTAGTTTGAGTTGGTGTCTAAGTTGCCACAGCATCACTCTATAGTAGTGTTCAACTAGTGCAAGCTTTAGGTGGGCAGGGCACATCCATCTGTGCTGGGATCATACTTCTGTCCATGCTGAAGATATGATGTGAGGTGCCTCAGCCCTATAGGAAGACAGAGCTGCATAATCAAATGGGTAGCTTTTATCCTGGAGGTGCTTTATTTTTTAATTCAACTGTCAAAATCCAGTTTCCAAATGATTTGTTAATCTTCTTAATGTGCTGGCATTTTTCTTATCCTTGCCCTTTAACTACTGGGCTTGTTTTATTTGTGTCTGAAAGAGCTTCTTTTAGTTATTTGTCTGAAGAAGAAAAATCTGTAGCCTATTAACTCAGCAGTACTTTTGGACAGGGTTACTGAAAATGGCAAATGCATATCATGGTTTTCCATGCAAACAGATGAAGCATTGATTTGTGTGGCTTCTTTTTCTCCTGCTGTCACTCTCTGTATGCAGCAACACAGGAATGATGGATCTCCACTCCATGTCCATGGTGGATACCATGCACAGTGATACATATTCTTTGCTGCAAAGACTCCATAATGTAACACAGTTAGGCAAGCAATCACTAGAAAAAGAACTGTGGACCAAAAATGTCAACTAGAGCCTAGGATTTCCAAGCTTGAGTGACCTGCCACGTAGATAAGACTGCAACCAACTAGTAGAATCAAAGCATAACATAGATCTTTACCACCGGAAGAAATGCATGTTCTCTGCAACCAGATACCAGAGGGAGAAGGCAATTCCAGCAGACTATTGTCTTTGTTGGCAGCTCAGGAAAAGTGCCCTAAATGGTGGAGTTACAGCTGGGTTATTTAAAGGACATTTCTTTTGCAGGAAGACCATTTGGGAAACGTGAGATTGCTTACATAATCTTAAGTGCACAAAATGTGAATGGAACAGATATTCCCAGTAAACTTGAATTCATTATTGATAGGTTGTAGTGGTTTTGGCCTGGGCAGGGGCGCTAAAGGAGTGGCTTCTTTAAACAGAGTTGCCAGAAGCTTCCCCTGTAGCTGACAGGGTTAGGGCCAGTAAGGTTTTAGTTGGACCCTGCACCTGACCCAGGCCTGGCCAATTAGTACTGGAGGCAACGCCTCTGTGAATAACAGATTTGAGCAGAAGAAGGTGTTGCACAGTTGAAAAACCGCAGCAGCAACAGGGAGAGAGAATGTGAAAACATCTCCACAGACACCAAGGTCAGTGGAGAAGGAGGGGGAGGAGGGTGCCCAGGCACTGAGAAGAAGGCTCCCCTGCGATATGTGGTGAGGACCATGGTGAAGCAGGTTGTCCCCCTGCAGTCCATGGAGGACCACCGGGAAGCA